>JAQIXL010002784.1:0-11965 GCA_034700245.1 Poikilolaimus oxycercus | reverse complement strand
TTTGCGGTGTAGTGTGGGCAAGTTCGGCTGTTCTTCTCGCACTCTGTCACTCGCTTTGTTGCATCAAGGCTTTGAGACTTTCGAGAGCACCGTGAGTTTCGGACGTTCCTCTTACTTCGAAACATTTGGTGTTTAAGATTTTTCCTTCGCTTGATCCAGTCAATGAAGACCCCACTTCAAGCATCGATCATCTTCGTCGCCGGTGTGGGATTGTTGCAGGTAAGCATCTATGTTTCGCCAAGAAAAGATCAACTGAACTGAAAAGCGCGAAACAATTACGCGAGGGTGAAATCTTCATTCATTTTTAGCTCTTCACCGCCACCATCTGGCTGGTACTTCGTTCGCCGATGATTCAGGAAAGTCGCGATCGAGATTCACATCATTGTCGTAGCAATAGCGAGGTTTCAACTTCTTTTCATGAGTAGCATGTGTAGGTCCAAACTGGCGTTCTCCTCTTCTTCCCCATCGTCCTCCTTATCGCCTCGATTGTCTTCCAACGGAACGCTACAAGGAATCCGTACATCTTTCAGGTAACATATTCCTTTCGCATTCAAAAAAGCATCCTATGTAGGTTCGACAAGCCCGAATCGGCATTGCTGGGTCGCTGTGTTTTGGAGTCAACTATGCAGTTCTCGTACCGCTGCTCTTTGCTGAGGCTTGTTTCTTTGTTTCCTAAACGAAGCAACTTTTCAGGACACCTCGGACGCCATTCGAGCGCCAATCCTCATGTGCATCCCTCTTTTGACTGCTGTCGTAGCTTGGATCACCATGATTTTTCCTGTTGTTTACGAGGTAAATCGTCACCGAACAAGCACGGCTTTGCCCAGGTTGCCCGCCACGGCGGTGCCAGTGAGCACGAATACGTGAGCCGCGAGAGGAGTCGCCAGTTCCAACAAGGCAACGTTGTCTACTTCGTCGACGCCGTGGTTCTTAACCGACCAGGTTCACGAACTCTCTCGCAAATATCAGCAAGTGCTCAAAAGGCGGCTGAGAGATTTGCAAACTGGTTGAACTGATGCGACGCGATGCATCGAGATCTCGGGTAGACTGTAAATAAAACTTTGCTAATGTTCAATCTTGCATCTATTGGGTGAATTTGTGAAGCAGCGACAATCGATAAGAGCAGGGGCAGATTTCTCGTTATCGCGGCTGTTTCTGTCTTTCCTTCGTCGCAGCAAACCGATCGAGTGATGGCCAAGCTTGCCATCCTTGGATACACGGCATGCGTTATCGTCCTCGCACTTATTCGAATACCTGTTGACGGATCAGGTAAGGCAAATTCCGTCTAATAATGCTGCCAGATCTTCCTTCGTGCCCATCTGGTTGGAATCAGTCAGTGTCATACGCAAACAAGTGCTATTACTTTGGCTATATTCCAAGTTGCCGTATGTTATAGTCATTTTGCATTCCGTTAACTTTTAGTATACGCGAACTTCTTTGATGCTGTTCTGGTCTGTCGAAATCTCACACCGTCGGCGGAACTTTTAACAATTGGAAGCGCCTTCGAGAACAGCGAAATCATAAGTGGGAAATTGTTCGCATCACCTTTAAAGAAAACAAAAATCTTGCGCTTAGGTGAACTGCCGACAAATGTTGACAGAATTTGGCTGGGCATTGAAAAGCTTGAAGGATCATGGCAAACCTTAGACGGCGTGAACGCAACATACTTTCACTGGGATACTTGTAAGAATTTCGAAGCCGTACAATTGATTGTGAAATCTCTGATTTAGTTCAGCCGACGAATAATTCTGAGGATCAATGTGCCTATCTCTTTGTAGCCCGTAAATACTGGGTGTCTTTTGATTGCGTTTACAAAAATAATATTGTTTGCCAATTGATGAAGAAGTGATGCGATTGACTCTGACCTTCTGTTTGCTGATAAAAGAATTCCACACGAACTACTCAAAGAGTCAAACAGTCTTATCATTGGACAGAACATTGGGACTGTGACGATGCTCAGCGGCTTTCGCCGTGTCTTATTTTATGCTCTCTGCATCAACGTTTTGTGGCCATCGACGTCAGGTGTAATTTCTTTCAGCATGGATGTTCCTTCATTCAGTTTGCCCAGACGCTACGTGGAATCAGTCAATAGTCGTCGCGAATAAGTGCTACCATGGAAGCAATTGTAAGAATAAGAATTTCTGTCTAATCTCTGTCTACAGCCACGCGCAATTTCTTTCAGTCGCACGATGTTTGCCTTCAACTTGATGCGGAAATAGCTGTTGCTGGAAACGGCATTGAAAGCGGACAAATTCGAGGCATGGCGAAAATTTTCTTTTACTTGTTTCAGTTGTTGCGGCTCAGTACGTGGCGTGGTACGACACTATAGTATCCCCAGGCTACTGGGCCGGCATCGTCTACAACATGGGGCAGTGGGAGTATATTAACGGCACAAGTGCTGGCTACACTCGTTGGGCACCAGGTTTTTTTAATTGTCAAGTGGCTGATATTGCATTTAGGCGAGCCATATGGAAACCCTGAAAGCTTTTCATGCGCTTTTGTTAGGTATAATGACACATACTGGTACGCCACAACATGCGAAACTTCTGACAGTATCAATTTTGTTTGCCAAAAATATTTCTAAGCCAAAAATAGATAAATGTGCCTAATTGTCGATGCTGTATAATCTGGCGATGAAGGTGTACTGATCAGAAACCTTTCGAGAAGTTTCGACTCAGCGAAACGCGCCGTAGGAAGAGACAGCTTGAAATATTCACACGAAAGATAGGGAGCCGACGAGTGCGAGCAACGCATCTTGAGAAGCACCATCTGAAATTGCTTCTGCCGGGTCTCTCACGAGACGGGCTCCTAACAAGGTCACTAAAAAGTGAAATCATGGCTAAAAGTAGACAGCACTAGAAGAATGAGCGCCGTTGTCGATGCCTGAAAACTAGCCCAAGAAATTCGAGATTATTTGCCTTCTCGAGGGTTCTGTTAACAGGTCTTCTGCGTCGCCGTCTGTCCACGTGATACTAACAAGTCAAGCCATAATCGCTGGGAACGTCGACTTTTCTTCAAAATCCGCGCTCGATAGAGACCGAGGCGCATTTGAAAATCCGAGGCATAGTCCTCGTTGTCATAATTCGCGCGTTGATAAACCATTTCATCCAGCAGTTCGCTTTGGCTTCGGGTAATCTGATGGCGTCCGTCACAAACACTAATTATAAGCCCGTCCATTTTTGTTCACTTACTGTCCACTTTGCGCTTCAAAATTTTCATAGAGTAGTTTTTTATTCGTGTGTAAGAAGCAGCTCATTAGGGATGTGGTTGACTATTAGAAGAGACAACGCATTTTCAAAGCCCGAGATTCGTTCTTTATTTGGAAAGAAACGAGATTGATGACAACATGAGATAGGAGATGATTCCACATGGTGATCAGTCCTTGGATTGATTCCGTCCACCTTTACGTTGCTCTTTCTTCTGTTCACTTTTGCCTTCTTGCTGATCTTTCCACAAGGCTAATTGACGGGCGGCCACGAAGTCCGTGCTATTCGTGGCAGCGAGGCGAAGCAGAGTGATCCCGTCACGACCGAGACGCCCATTAACAAAGTATTCCGCCTGCTGAAGGGTCGCCGACTTCTCGCCGCTCATCACTAGCAACGAGCGAATGAAAGAGTTCCGAGAGGAGGCCGAAAACGTTCGAATGACCCATAGGAGGAGATTGGCGAGGCTGAGAACGAGCAGTACGAGGAACCAAATCCAAAGCATGAGGAAGAACTGGAAGGTTTTTGAAATGATTACTACAAGCACCTTCTCGTTGAACATATTCACCATGAGGACGCATTGCAGGGTCCAGTGATGGATGGAGCCAACTTCCCTCACTTCAATATCACAGAACGTGACCTACAAGCGGGAATTTAAATCTGGGTTATTGGGTCCTGCCTTGTTTACTCTGATTTGATTGCTCTTTTTTTTCTTGTGAGATGGGTCACCCACAAGCTGATGGCAACTGTAAAAGGGAGAGGAAAGCGTCTATTTTATCTCTTTTCGTCCTTTTTTTGTTCGAGAGGAGCGGAAATAGGGCAGACGTAATGATTCCCTGTGATAAGAAAAGTTGACTCACCCTGGGAAAGTTGCCACTTGAGTGCCATTCATGGCCCTTGAGGAGCTCCCAGAACACAGAAATTCCCCAGAAACGATGAAACTCGTTGCCGAGGATGTAGTTCAAGTAGCAGAGGTTAGCCACGAGCACCACCAGGGCGAGCGCCTTCAACTTCCTTTTTGCCGGTTTTTGAGCAAACGCACCTTGCAGAAGAGAAGACCGAACGTGAGACTCGAGCCGAGATACAGCGCATCACCCTTTTTGTCTTTAGTGCCAAGAAGGCGAATGTCGTCGAATGTCCTCAAGGTCTTGGCCGTCACATGAAGCAACTTGAGATTCTTCTTGAGTCGATCGCCTCCTCCAAGAGCTGCGTGAACGATCTTCCACACGACTCTCGGGGCATAGAGCGAGAGAGCGATGCCACAGAGAATGAAGGGCACCCATTGATAGTAGAGCATCTCCAATTTCTCGCGATCGCGTCTTGGGGGCAGGCGAGTGGCATTGAAGCGTGCGAAATAGGTATTCTGGAAGATTTTGAAAGAAGGAGAGGCAGACCTCGACGAGGCAATAATTCTCGACATATCTTTCCCAGGTGAATCTGAATTGAGCAGGCACCCTGCAAAGAAGAAAAAGTGTCTGAAGAGCAAGAAACTTGCCAGCACTGCACCGCCTCACCCACATAGCTCTTCGAGAAGACAAAAAAAGCCACGCCGAGGATGGCGTAATTCGTGTAAACGTATCTGAAAATGCCTCTTTCTTCGTTGAGAGAAGAAAAGTTCACCTGAGTCGGTCAATGCCGTCGCTGTCGTAGTTGATGGCGATCTTCTTGGACCAATCTCTAAAATGATCCATTCTGGAAATGCCTCGGTCATGGAAACGGGGAAGAAAAAGGTACTCATCAGTTCGTCTATCAACGATCTCTCAAACGTCAAGAATAGAACTCGAAAAAGTTTTATCACTTGGCAGTAAAAATTGAACATTTGTGTAAAGCACTGTTCAGAGATCCTTGGCATCATCAGCACGCTTGTTGAAAGTCTCGAAGAGATCGTCCGCCACATCGGAAGCCATAATGAAGCCGGCGTTGTCTTTCAACAGCCGCAGCACCAACACGCCGTCTCTTTGAAGCACTTGAGAATAGAAGTCGTGGAGGTCGGCCTGAGTGGGCTTCTCCTTCACCTACAATCCTTTTTTGTATCATGAAGATCATGAACTTACGAGGAGTTGCTCCACAAAGCTGATCTGACTCGAGGTTGTCGAGCGGATGATCCACTTGACAAGGCCGATACACGAGCAGACAAGTACAATGAGGAGCCAGAACCAGAGAAAGAGGAAGATCTAAAATTTCTTCTTACTTCAAGAAGAGAAACCTTCTCATTGAACATGTTCACCATGAGAACACATTGGAGAGTCCAAGTGTTGACGGCGCTCAAGACTCGAACTTCAACGTCGCAGTAGGTGACCTAAAGGAAAGGGTTGCCTACCAGGAGACGACTCACTCGAGGAAAATGGCCACTCTCCTGCCAATGACGTCCATTCATAATGTCCCAGAGGATGCCGAGGCCCCAGATTGTGTAATAGGATCGAAGAAGACTGTTGAGGAACAAGAACTGGGCCGCCACGTTCACGACATAGAGAACTTTTGTGATCATAAAGAGACGACTTAGGTAGCTTCCGTAGCGTTTGCCCAGCTCTGCATGAAGGAATCAGTAAGGGAGAAAAGAACTCACCAGCCTCGCGATGAAGATTATAGCTGAGGTTCTTGATGAGATTGTGCCTCGATTTCGGATTCTGCTTGGGCGCTCTGTGAGCAGCGAGCGTCAAGTCAGCGAGTGTGAGACCGCTTTGCCTCGAGAAAATCTTCCAAAATGTTCGCGGCACATAGAACAGGAGAGCCATGCCGAGGAAGATGAACGGCACCCATTGATAATAAACGATCTCCCTTGATTCCCGAGTTGATTGTTCCGGAATTGTCGCATTAAATGGCACGAAGTAAGTATTTTCAACGAAACAATAGGACTCGGCGAATCTCTCCCATTGTTTCTGCAAGATAACCGTTTAGTCCTTACGCCTCCAAAAAGGGAAGATGACTCAGAAGGTGGGTACTCGCCTTGAATTGGGCCGGCATCCTGCAATCACAATGGGCAAGGAGACGAGGGAGACGAACCAGCATTGGAGAGGCTGTCCCACGTAATTCTTCGCCGCGATTGTAATAGCGAGACCCAGAAGGATATAGATCGTGTAGGCATGGTTAAGACGATCGAAACTGTCGTCGTCGTGAGTCGGCTTTAACTGCCATAGATGTTTTCTGATGAAGAAATCTGCCCCTCTTTCTTGATTCCTGACGAAGTTGTCTTGTTTCTTGTTGAAGTCGTTGAAGTTGCCTTGGGGCCTGTTGAAATTGTTGAAGTTGCCTTGCGGCCTGTTGAAGTTGTTGAAGTTTCCTTGTGGTCTGTTGAAGTTGTTGAAGTTGCCTTGCGGCCTGTTGAAGTTGTTGGAGTTATCTTGTCGCCTATTGAAGTTGCTCGCCATGTCTGTGGAGAATAAAACCTCTTCTTGAGAGGAACGTTAAGGAAAAGAGTGGACCTGAAAAATCTATACCCATAAAGGGGTGAACTGACAATGAGAACGACAATACGGCAACACGCTTTGCAACACGCATATGAGAATAAGGAGGACGTGAAGACAAGCTCGACAGAGTTTTGCGAGGGTAAAGGAAAACGTAAGGGCAAAGTGAGAGGAGGCCGAATATGTAGGCGGCGGGGAGGGTAGCCACTAGGTCTTATCTTGACGCGAACGGAGACGCAGAGCCACGAAGCATGAGAATGTCGGTGGTGTGCCGGTGTCGGGGGGTGACCCTCGCCGCGTCTTCCGCCGCACAGCCCGCTGATTGTGAGTCAGAGGGGGGAGAGAGGGGGGGGGGGAGGGGAAGAGGGCTTGAGACGCTATCATTGTTTGTTTCTTCCGCATTTAACAAGCCTTCTCTTGCAGAAATAGTCTGCATGAGCCATCAAACCCGTCAATTGCTGATCTTGTTAGAAAGACACCAGCTTCTCAAAGGAAAAAGCTTTCTGTTTTGAAATCAAGATGCAGCTCATCGATAGCCATCTTTATGTCGATGCATTTCTTTTAGCATTTATAATTTTCGAGCACTTCATCGATCTTGTCCAGGGTTTTGTAGTTTGACTTCTCTCCGTTTATGAGCTTCAATGCATCGGCGGATTTTGGTTCATCTAGATATTTGAAAAAAACAGCAGAAGGACTTTTTACCGCTGACATTGACGACGAAGAAGTCACTAACATTACGAAATCCCTTTAATTCCTGCAACATGGCATTAATGACTGGAGAGATCTTTAAAAAGGCGCACATTTTCAATAGAATCCATTTTCTTAATGTTGTTATTCGTGATAAAGATAGTCACGGTTTGAACTCCGTTTTGATTTTCACGCCAACCGAGGTCACTTAACAGCATCTATAAAGTAAATAAATCTTAGGATTTCCTTCATGAAACAGACATCTTCGCGGACGAAATGAAGAGCGACGGCTGCGTCGGAATTCTCGCCAGCTTTGGACGTGGGCGCCATTTCAATGTTCTTTAACATTTCGGTCTTATTCAGATTGCGAAAGTCAAAAATTTGCGCTGGTTCTCCGGAAATCGTTTGCAAAGCAGCTCGACTCTCCTGCAATTGTGGAGATATTCAATGACTTTTGATACGTTTTGTGAACTGCCAATCTTCAACGACGAAACCAACTTGCTTGCTGCGCCGGTGCTTCTCTAAAGAGTTTTTTCATGCTTTAATGAATTCAAAAATTCTCTCGATCTGTAAAGAAAACGTGTCAAACCTTAACATCATCCTGCGAAGGAGAAGAATCCAATATCAACACAACGTCCAATGGTTTATAGCACGCTAAAATATTTCGGCTACGACTTCAAAAGCTTTACGTGCCTGGTCGTTTCGGCTCCATCACATCGGCTGGAAAACACTCGAAGTGACGTTTCCGAGCGTAAATTTACAATACAATGAAAAAAACCTACGACAAATGGCCTTGAAGGCTTTATTGAGTTCGTTGAACTTGTCAAGCTTAAGCAGGCGATCTTTACGATTGCCAGCCAGTCGAAAGGCCCCTTCATAGTTCTCTTCCGGTGAACAATATCCTCTTCCAGTGCCGCTTGTTTGACCGTTTCCAACACTAATCACATAAAATTCGGTTTTCTCACGAATCGGATTTGAAGACTAAAAGTCGTAATTGAGAAGCAAAAGGGAATCACGCGCAACGCACATTGAGGGCTTTATCGATGCCTTCGGAAGGGCATCCGTCGGTGAAGAGCAGCGTCATCGTTTTCACACCGTTTTTATTTGCTCGCCATCCCATTTTCTCAACCAGAACCTTAGCTTTGTAAAAGCAGAGTTGGCAGTGCCACTGACGTATCGGTTTGCGAAGTAGAACGATTCGTGCATCCATGTCCCTCCCGCAGTGTCCATGTAGTCGCTGCGCACGGATTCGAGAATCTCTTTGCGCTCGAACTGTTTGAAGTGAAGGCCAACTTGAGCGTTAGTGGAGATGAACGTCAAAGCTATGCGCGTTTCCTATAAGCGCGCTGTCACATTTACTGAATTTCCAATCAAGAAAAAGTGTTGGAGTGAAGACTGAACACTCACATTTGGACCAGGGCCTAGATTCAGTTTACCAACGAAGTCAGCCACCATATGTGTGTACTCCTGAAATCGCATTAACTTCAATTCTTCTAGACGTACTCGAAAATCCGCAAGCTTGATGCTTTTTGAGCTGTCGAAGAAGAGTAAAAGATCCCAGGGTTTCCGGCAGTCTTCTAAAGGATTTTGAGACGTGTTATTTGAAGAACTGGACGAGGTGCATACGCTTTTGCGCATCGACAACGAAAGCAAGAACCACCAGGACGAGCATCATGCCATTCATTAGAATTGGGCTTTCTGATTGCCTCGGTACGAAACTCGCACTGGCGTCTTGAATTCTCTTAAGAGCGGCTTTATAAACGGCGATTAAAAATCCATTACCGCTAGCGTTCCCAAGACCCACGCAATGAACAAGTGATTCATGACACTCTTTCACATGGCCGCTGTACGAGTGAGAGGCTGCGGGATGCCCTCCTTGGTCATCCCACAATGCGAACCATGCAGGTGAAGCATAAAGGAGCCGGGGTCTGAGGGCACGCAAAAAAGACGCCCCTCGTTGTTCCTGACCGGCGACAAGGACTTTTCAGGGTCGGGTCTCTGGGCGACTCTTCGCTGTCTTTTTCCTTTTAGCTTAAATTTACCGTTGCAAGTAGACATAAATCAGTCTCACCATTAATTTGGACGATGGTCCTATTGCAGATATTTCAGCGAGGCGTCAAGCGAAAGGAACAGCGATGAAGAAGAAACGAATAGGCCTTTTGCTGGCGAACTTGACGCTTATCTGGGCCATAGCAAGCGGAAATACTGTGAGTGTTACGTTTCAACATTTATCCAAAGAACAGGAGCAGAAAGATATGCCGGAAAACTCTTCACTTCCCCAACATTTCGGATGTTTACAAGATGATAGCGAGGGTGAAGAGCAGCTCTTGCGAATCTACTCGTTTGTTCAAAGTTTCATGCGGTCTGAACGGTTAAGTCTTTAGCGATTCGAAATGCACCGCGCCGATAGGTGGAATGGCTCGAAACTTTGGAAAACCTTATCAACGGATCCGGACTCGTGGAGGCGAGGCATGTAGATGGAGTTACAATCAAAGAGTAGTTGTAGGCGTATGTCAGAAAATGCAGCGATTGTAGCTGCAGCATCGTTGAGAGAAGCGCCGATCAGTCAACTTGGAGTATCACTTCTCTTCAAAACGACGTTACTGGTCCCTTGAAAAAGTACGACAAAAATTCATATTCATAACAATTCACGATGAACATTGTTGGCTTGAAAATTGCAGAAATCAATCATTTTTTCAGCAAAGAGGAACTCCTCCTCTCGTGCTTAACTCCAAACTCGACGTGTACGGCTGAGATTAAGGAGCTGATAAATGAAGCAAAGGAGTCTCGAGCAAACAGCATCGTCCGAATCGTTTCGAAATCGTTTGTTTTAAAAAGAAAATAAGCATCCTTTAGATCCTCATCGGATGCCTGCGAGATCAGCAAACCTGTAACGTCAATAAACTCGTCTCATCAACAGCTATGGTCGTTACAGGTGTGTCTTTAAGAAAGGAGTATATTTTCATGAGAGTGCCTTTTCCATTGAGGAAAGTGACAGGCAATATGAAGGTTGCAGAATTCCGTCGCGATAATCGTATCGAGGAACTTTAATTGTCTGATCAACGATGGAGAAGACGAATACGGACTTACGGGACCGGCTGGATTTCCATTAATTGTGGAACGGTGAGTGAATTCTCGCCTGAACTGGAATTCTATCAATTTTATGCAGCGGATCTGTCACGGTCGCCTGCACATCGGATGGACCCGTTTCACTTCCGCCTTCGCCCGACTTCAAAAATGATACCGCCAACGCAGAAAACGCAACCACAACATCCAGTGGCAGCGAGTTTCCTTCAACGAAGAACATCTCGAGCGACAATCGCCAAGAACTCAACAAGAACACCGCAGATCCTCAAGATGACCAAAAACCTGGAAATGAGCAAACGGTTTGAATTGACGCCTAGCTAACATCTTTGTAGAGGACGTTGCCGCCTCCTCACTTGGCACAACAGCCATCAAGCTCGCGAACAATAACGAAGGTGACTTCGTCGCGAGTCTTCCAAGGCTATCGGAGTGACCCGTGTCCTCAAGCCGGCGGCGGTTATGTTCCACAGCAGCAGATTCCTCAAGCCGGCGGCGGTTATGTTCCACAGCAGCAGATTCCTCAAGCCGGCGGCGGCTATGTTCCACAGCAGCAGATTCCTCAAGCCGGCGGCGGCTATGTTCCACAGCAGCAGATTGTTCAAGCCGGCGGCGGCTACGTTCCACAGCAGCAGATTCCTCAAGCCGGCGGCGGCTATGTTCCACAGCAGCAGATTGTTCAAGCCCGCGGCGGCTACGTTCCACAGCAGCAGATTCCTCAAGCCGGCGGCGGCTATGTTAAACAGTCGTCCATTGTTCCTTCGTGGCATGCCCAGTTTCATCAAGTCCAGAGTTTCCCTTCCAGCTATCCTTCTATGAATTCATCGCCATATCATGGAATTCAGCGTTCAAAACTCAACGAAGAGGATCCATTCAAAAAGTATACTACGAGAAGAATAGTGACAAGCTCGAGAACGGCAAAAGACGCTCGACGAGTTACTTCAACGACGTCTTCCCCAATACTTCACGATCGACTTTCAATTGTTGTTGTGGACAAGGAAGATCCGCTTCCAACCACATCTTCTTCGCCCGCACGAGTTATGAACTTGTTGCTCTTCTTTTTGCCCATTGTCTCTGCGTTGGGCTATTAGAGTCTTTCAAATCTTTAAACAAATAAATGTTCTGCCGCGTTTACGTTTTTTCATCAGATGAAGATAGGGAATGAAAAGGAAAGAGGAAAACGATGTCACCTGTCAGGCTGGTTGAGGGCGGCGAGACGGAGCTCGACCCTCGCTCGCGTCAACTTGTTGTTTGTTGTTCGCTGGACGCTACGGGGACTAGCGCATCTGGCCGCTCGGGCATATCACGCGGGTTTTAGTCTCTCCCATACATCTGTTCTCATCCGTTTCGCATCCTTGGGAATTTTCAACTTTTGAGGTGGAGCTCGTTGCTGCTGTTTAGAGAATTTCTAGTGACTGCTCCACTTGTTAATTTTCGTCTTGTAGTTATTATCATTAGAGTACTAGCTTGTTCGGCTTGATCATTTTCTCTGTCATACAAAGCTTTGACCTATTGGTTTTAGCGAGTGCATTGACAAGGGCGTTGTCAATCGTTTAATTTCGACTCTAGTCGGATTTTAGCTAAAATTGT
>JAQIXL010002783.1:0-11966 GCA_034700245.1 Poikilolaimus oxycercus | reverse complement strand
ACCTCATAGCAAAATTTTGGTTACATTGTCACAATGTCACAATGTCAGGATGGTAATAGGTTTCTTAATAAAGTTAACAAGGTGCCAGTTTGGAAGCAACGAAAGAAGCAAAAGTGCGTTTTCGATTGCCTTCTCACCTAACATTCACCGCATTCTGAAGGATTTCTGCACTTTTCATTGCAATGAATGTGAGTTCGACCAACAGTTCCACGGCAATTTTGTCTCCGTCCGAAAGGACGCCAATCCTGCTCGCTCTTCAACTCATTCTCGGTTCGTGAGACAATATTTTTGACCGAGAAAATTGTTTCAGCAGTTTCTGTTATTCTCGCATTTATTCTGCACATCGTCTTTATCCTTTTGACAATGCGAGGCTGGAAGCGCTTCTCAAAGGTTTTTCTCCATCAATTGTTTAATCAGCAATCTAGCACAGTTTCTATTTGCTCGTCTACCAAATCATCGGTTTTCAACTACTCAATATCTGTTGGCAAAGTTACACGACCACACTCACACTGCTTGGTGTGATCATTTCTTTCGACACCAAAGAGGTTCTTCGAGTTTCACGAAAACCTTCAGGCCTCCAACTGGTTTCCTGGTTTTATCGCCGCCCTCACAAATAGTGTCACATTTGGCACGGTTTACTTCTTATTCCTTGTTGCTTTGAATCGTCTGCTCGTCTTCGTTTCCATGCGGTTCTCCGATTTCTTTTTCAAAACGTAAGAATATGACATAATCCTGGACAAAGAAGTTTAGCGATCGAATATGGGTCACAATTTCGACGACTTTACTTTTTGCACTCGGTGGTTGCGTCATGATGGCCTTTGCATGCCCTGTGACAGCCATGCATCCGAGTAATCTGGTGACCGAATCTGGCTGCGAGGGAGACGAGAACGGCGATTTTCCCATTATCCTGCAGTTCTTTATGCTGGTAAGCAACTTCAAAAGTATTCAGAACACTGCTCAGATATACGTCATTACCGTCGGTTTCGCACCAGTTGCGGATTTTGCCATGTATCTGGCACTGCTTTGCATAATACGCTTCCGGCGTGGGACGATAGCTAACTCTGCAACACTTCAGGCCGAGAGAAATCTTCTAATTCAGGCGCTTTTGCTCACAGTTTGCTACATGGTAAAAACTTGTCAAACATGTGTTTCTAACACTGTTGCCATGCTTACAGACTACTTACGCATTTGAACTTATCGACGGCGTTCTGCTAATGCTTGGTGCTGACGATCTTCTCCCAAGCTATATCATGACCTTTCGTTGCATTGTTTTGATGATGGTTTACTCTGTCGTGCCGACGTTCTTGCTCTTCGGCAATACTGACTTTCGGATCATTATGCGCGAAACGCGAGGCTGTCTTGCATCGTGCAAGGCGGCAGTCAGGACTGAAAACACAATGTCGTCGGCCTTACAAGGTGCGTAAGAGCAATAAATATTGTATTTCATAAGAGGGCTTCATTGACAGCAACGTAAATAAATGTTGAAAGTGACGAAAGGTCATTCACATACACAGATTTCGAATGTTATCAGTGATGTCGCTTTTTGGGGTAGACGTTAATTGCTTGGTTGATAAAGATGAAAATTTCTTGATTAGCAACATTGATGTCGAACTCCCGACTGAGCTTGCTTACTTCAGGCTTCTTACTGCCTGTCGGAGAGCGATATTGCTCAAGAAGTATAGGCGTGTTCAAGACTTTGCTTTGCTGTCCTGTACCTCTCATCCTTGCTCTGCCTTCTCTAAAACACTATGCGTGATACGCACGCCTCCGATACTGCCAATCGACCATAAATCCACTGTTACTTTGTTTATTGCGCGTTTTTATTTTAGAGTAGGCGGAGAAAGCGCGGGAGGTACAGGCCCTACTCATACACGCACTCTCTCTTCAACCTTCAAGCCTAAAATTTGTAACTGGGTGGGTGCGTTATTTTAACGAACCGAGAAACAGCAAAGTTTGTGGGGCGAATAAGAACCAATAACGACAAGGTTGTTTTGCTCTAGAAAAGGAAAAGGGCTAGTCGGCGTTATTTGCGGCTTTGCAATAACGGCGGCTCGCAACGTTGCCCATGAACATGATTTGAGTACCGGCGCCCGACCTTTCACTCATTCAATCTCTTCGCTTCCCGGTTTAAGCGGGTACGAGAGGTTTTGCACTTAGGTAGAAGAGCGTTGTTCTCCACGTCGGGTAATGTTACGGGATATTTGCTTCCTTCGCCCAGTCTCTCTGTCTGCCGAAAAACCCTTGAGCTTCTTTCAAAATCTAAAATTCAACACGTATGTAGAGTAAACAAACATTCTATTGTACAAGTTCAAGAACTCGACTTTCTGAGCTTGTTTTCGAAACGCCGGCTGATATAGATTTCAGACAACTTTGCGAAATTTGGGGTTCCGGGCTCGTGGGACCCTCAAATTGAACCTAAAAGGAGGCCTGGACGAGGCGCCAATTTGTAAAGCGAAAACAAGAGGTGTGCAACATCTTTCACTTACCGCTTTCTTACTGCGCTGCCTTAATAAACCTGACAAAATCCCCTGAAATATATCTTAGTGCTAAGGGACAAAGGACACTCCCATTAACCTCGCTGCTCGTTTTCATATAATGAGCGCCCCAATGATGCCACCGACCCCACCGACAAGCTTGCCAAGCGAAAGAACTCCGATCTTGCTAGCCCTTCTAACTCTTCTCGGTTCGTAAAATGTACAAAATTTTATCTCTATTGATGATGTCTCTTTTGTAGAAGTTTCTATAATTCTCACATTAGTTCTACATCTCATCTTTATCTTTTTGACAATTCGAGGTTGGAAGCGCTTTTCAAAGGTTTTTTCACTTTCTGTTTCTAAAACGTTTAGATCGGCTTCTATTTGCTTGTGTATCAAATAGTCTTCTTTCAACTGCTGAACATCTGCTGGCAAGGCTATACGACCGCGGTCGCGCTGTTTGGTGTGAAAATTGCCTTCGACCTAAAAGATGTACACAATTTTGCTACATTTAAATATTTATTTAAATCCCTCAGGTTTCGGACTGGTTGCCCGGTTTTGTCGCCGGTCTAACACACAGTGTTTTACTCGTTACGGTCTACTTTTTGTTTCTTGTTGCCTTGAATCGACTCCTCGTTTTTGTGTCCACCCCGTGGTCGGATTTCTTCTTTAAAACGTGTGTGACTTAAATTAAGTTTTAAAAAACTTAGCGGCCGAATCTGGATCACAATTGTCGTGACATGGGTGATTGCCCTAGGTGGTTGCGTCTTGATCGCCTTTGTTTGTCCCGTATCGGGCATGCATCCGAGCAACCAGGTTACTTTGTCGACCTGCAAAGGAGAGGTCCAATTTCCTCTGGTCCTACAAATCTTGACGCTGGTAAGAGTTGAGACTCCTTTTTCAGTATTCAGATATACCTCTTAACCGCCGGCTTTGCGCCAATAGCGGATTTTGTTATGTACATGGCATTACTCTGCATAATTCGCTCTCGTCGTGGTTCAATAATTAGCTCAGCGACACTTCAGGGCGAGAGAAATTTGCTAATTCAGGCAATTCTGCTTACAGTTTGCTACACGGTAATTAATAATTTTTTAAAAAAACATTTACAACTCTTTGCAGACCATGTTCATTTTTGAATTCACCGACGGTGTTCTGTCATTTGTTGGTGTTGACGTTGTTTTGCGCACCTATATCGTCACCTTACGATCCATTCTATTCATGCTAGTGTGTGCTGCCGTGCCGACGTTTTTGCTCTTGGCGATTAGTGACTTTCGGATTATTCTACGCGAAGTTCTCGGTAGATTATCATGCTGCAAGACTTCAGTCAGAAAGGAAAACCTGATGTCGTCGGCGTTATCCCTAGGCGTGTAGAATTTCTTCCCGAAAGCAACGAAGATAGAAAGCCTCCGTTGGTGATGTTTCTTTTTATCGATAAAGATGACAATTTATTCATGTGAAAGATGTACGCGAGCGTGAATTCTTTAAAAGCTGTCCAAACGCACAAACGTTGTACTCGAGTTCAAGAACTGGCGTTGAGGATCGATTTGGGCATCAAGTTGCCATTTAGTGCCTGCCCTCTATTCACAAAGTGCCACTTTTAAGGTAAACGCACTGAAAAGTAAAAAAGCTCGTGTGGTACCACTGGAGCATGGCATCGACAAAAAAGCCGACCACCACGACCGGCGCTAGCCTATTGTTGGATGAACCGCCTTTTGTATTGCTGTCAGCCCTTCGCATTGTTCTTGGTTCGTCAAACCTTTCTAAAAGCAGTAATTTTTCAGAAGTGGCAGCTCTTCTGGCGTTTGTCCTTCAACTAGCTTTCATTGTGCTTTCTTTCCGCGGACGAAAACGATTCTCAAAAGTTTTCTTCACCGACGCTCGATTTACACTTTTTCAGAACGAATTTTACCTCGTCGTCTGGCAGCTTCTCACTTGTGAACTGCTTGCGCTGGTCTGGCAATGTGCAACCACAACCATGGGTCTTGTTTATGGAACCGACGAGGGCTCGCTCGCAGAACAGCAAGTAGGGCTGAAGATTTTTCTACATTGTTTTCAGGTTTTCTCCGGAGTTTTGAGCTGGTTTTTGATGTTTATCGCTAGCATTATCACCTATGGCTACATTTTCTTTCTGTTTCTCATCGGCTTAAACCGCTTCATTGTCTTCACATCCGTACGAGCAACACTGGTTTTGTTCACAGGGCAAGACATTGCGTTAAAACTGTGAAGAAGTTGCAGGAAGAGAGCTTGGCTGACGATCTCAGTCATGTGGCTTTTGGTCGTCGTCGCGAGCATTCTGCTAACTGCTGGTTGTCCAACTGCTGTTTACCGACCCGGCGAGGTGTACCTGGATGTCATATGCAATGGCATCGACTCGGCTATCCTACAGTTTTTTTCTTTCTGTATGTTTTTGGAACATTGCATAAGTATTTTCAGAGCATTACCCTTTACGTAACCTTCTCGCCCATCATCCACTTTATGTTCTACCTCGTTATACTGGCAATTTTGCGCTGTCGTCGAAGTGCCTTTTCGAGTCCAACTACACTGCGAGCTGAGAGAAACCTGCTTGTTCAGGGAATTCTGCTAACACTTTGCCACATGGTAATCAGCTCCTTCGTTTCAAGAAGACCATTTTCAGAGCTTAGCGACATTCGAAATAATAGCCCTCACAGTGAGCTCAGAGATTGGCTGGTTGATGAGTGCCGTGCTCATTCGTTACATTCTCGCCATGGTGCAATGCTCTTTATTGCCGATTTTCTTTCTATTGACAAATCGTGACTATCAGACGGTCATGCAGGAAAGTCGAAGTTCTTTCATGGCTATCCTAAAGTCGAGGGCGTGAAATATAGCACAAGAGGAATAAAAAATTGCGCGATGGGTTGAGCGATATTCCTCAAGACCGTTAAAGTAATCATGCTTAAGGCAGCGTTTTGCACTCCAGCGTTCTTGATAGTCAACAGCCAACATGTTTTTCAATAACTCGCGTGCGCTTTCGGCTGAATTTGCTTACTATGCCAACATTCAGCGAGCACTCTTTACCCGTCTGCGACCCTTTGCCAGCACCGTCTGCAAAGAAGTTGTCCGCAAATGTGATGTCGAATGAATTTACAGGAAGTCGACCTCGTCTTGCGCGTAAGATATTCGCGTCAGGTTTAGCAAATCTGCATTTCAACAAAACGTAATAAACTTGTTCCTGATGGATTTTAACCTGGTATAGTATCTTTCGTCGGTTGGCGTGCCCACAGTCTTCGAAATTGTGCTGAAAATCGCGTCACGCGTTTTGCCCTTAAAGAAAACGCTTAGGGTGATGAGCTCAGCTGCGATGCATCCGATCGACCAAATATCCACTGAATTAAGCTTCAAATGTTTTTGGATGTGCGGAAAACCTCTATCATCATATTGCAAGATATTCGTTGTTGAATTCATTCTTCCTTTTTGAGTGTAAACCATCTCAGGCGCGGAATACATTATGTCGGCAGGACGCTGCGTGTGTCGATCATTTTTGTCTCGCGTTCGGCTAGTCCCAAATCCAATGATCGTCAATTTAAGACCACGACCGATAGCAATATTTTGCGGTGTTATATTCTAGACCAATTTTTTTGAAAACAAAGTCTTTCTGACTCTGTGAATAATGCTTGCATCATGTAAAAACGATACACCATCCAAAAGTTGAAGTAAGAGATACGATAGTGCTGTATGGGAAATGTGATTTTCCTTAAAAATTTATCACAATTAAACGAAACAGCTAACCATTAATTTCTTTCGGAAGTCGAAAAGACTTTCTCCCGCATACCTACTGACATAGTAAATATGAAAGTCTTTTTCGTTTGGTCCATCCGGTGTGAAAATTTCCAACATTCGAATGATCTTTAAGGTCAATAAGTTTCGAGTTAAAAGCCGAACCCGTGGATGATGACACGGCGCTAATTTTGAAAGCAAAGTCAACTCTCGGACTGCGAGCAAGCCCTCGTACGCATCATCACATCGATTTGCCAGCCTTTTAATAACAACAGGTTTTGCGTCCTTATCACGAGCCCATCTACATAGTTGCAATAGATCTTATAGCGAAACGGCACTCACGCAGCAGATGCATGCAGGCCATGAGAGAAGCAGATCAGCTTATTGTAGCGATGTGGAGTTCTAAAGTAAAATTTGTGACCACCGAAGATCAATTCATGCTAAAAATTATTGTTCACAACAAAAATCTAAAAAAGACAAACAAGTGTAAAATGCGGATCACCAATTCTCGGTCGTGGTTCGTCATCGAGCTTCTCGTGAAAGTGCTCAGGAGAAGAGTTCTTTGGTGTTTCTTCCAGTACTCCTTGACTTTCGTCATTAGCGATTATAAGTGCGATTCCCAGACGCTTATTGAAATCGCCGGCCGAAGATGAGTTCAATAAAGTTAGTGCTTCAGTTCCTTCAAGAAGAAACAATTAATTGTTCTGAACAAGTTATCGCTACCCTTTACTCCAAAGACGTCGAAATCCATTTTGTAGTCTTCAAGAAATTCGAAAATCAGTTCTAAGCACAATGCTTGGACTCTTGCAAACTTTACTCACCTTTCCACTCCTCTGGTTTCTTATGATGAAGTTCGACATCGTCGCCGTACGCTTTTTCAATTCGCTCTAACATGGGTGAAACATCGTGCTCTTCGATGGTACTCCACTCGGACACAAACTCATGACTTAGACATTGCTCGACCGTCCAACGTTTTGCGCTGTCCAATACAAGCATGCGCCGAAGTAAATCTCGTGCATTTTTAGCTAGAATCGAGAAAATCAAGATGATTTTTTAAAACCTGTGCATTTCGATGACATATCATTTTCCGTGAAACAGGAATCAGAGAAAAGCTCTTCAAATTTTTCGCCAGGGTTGCCCGCCAGTTTCTCAGCAAGCGGTCTTTCTGTGTCTTTGAATCGTTTGTAAAAATCATCTCCAGTTGGTGGTGATCCACAGATTCGCACGATTGACTCGTAGACTTCCAAAAATGGACTTTTGCTATTGATTTCCAAAAATTGCCGCCGACGAATGAGCTCCGCCATAATGCAACCAATGGACCACACGTCGACTGCAAGCGACTTTCTTCATCGCCATGTGGGAAACCTTTTTCGTCATAGTTTCCGTCTAATTGCTGAATGAGAATTTCGGGCGCAACGTATCTAGTCGTGCCAATTCCCCCGGTGAAACGGTTATTTTGATCGAATCTGCGTCTTGCAAGGCCAAGATCAAGAATAGTTAAATGCCCTCCGTCGATGCCGATGTTTTGTGTTTTGAGGTCCTAGAATATTGGTGCATTGGCAAAAAACCAGAGTTTGGCACACCCGATGCAAAATTCCGGCTCGATGAAGATAGCGAACGCCGAGCAGCAACTGATAAGTGAAATTTGAGAGCATGTCAATACAAATAGGACCAGCTTCCTAAAAAAAGCATTTTTTTTCTCGGCAAGCAAAGTTTGACCGCCAGTGACTTCCGAAATGAGTACAAAGTACCACGCTCGTACTCGGTTACATGATAAATCTCGGTTAGCTCGTCTTTTGTTTGCCATGTGAAGCAGTTCATCATGCGAATAATCTGAGAAATTTTTCTTTGGGAAAGGATTTTTGGACTTGCATTTGGATGGCGAACTGTTTTCAGCAAAAGAAGTTCTCGCATTGTCCTTTGACCGAATTTTTCCTTTGTCCAGGTACAATGAAGCTTCTTGATTGCCACAGATTTGCTTCTCTCCTCATCCCACGCATAGCTAGAGGATATAGAAAATCAAAATTATTCTTAATTTTCCACCGATGACTCACACAACTTCGCCTTGCGCTCCTAGCCCAATAGCGCTCAGGTTCTTGTAACGTTTAGGAACGACAAATCGCAGCGTTACATTATGGCATTCCAAATCATGCTGAATATAAATGTTTTTGAGGTTCAAAGGTCAAAAAACATTCGCACCTTCGTGAACAACGCTTGATCGTAGGAAAGCTCCGCTTGCTGATTGTGAGAGAATTCGTCGGTTTCCATCGCGGTTTGAAACTGCGTTGGAGACTCGCGGATAGGATTGGCCATGATTGTTTTAGAAAGGAGTGGTCATTCAAGACAACGAGTTCTAGCGGTCTCGATGTCACAAAGAGTAGGAAATTGCAACCGCCAGCGACTTCCGAAAGGAGTAGAGAGTACCACGAGAGACCCAAGTTATGAGAACTGAAGAGCTTGTGAGGTTCGGAGAAAGGACCGAATGAAAATCGATGGCGCCTGACTGGTCTTATCTCTCGGCTTGGTGCTGAGAAGAGAATTCGTTTCTCGTCTGAAATGGCAAAATACGTAATATGCGTACTTGAGATGCTACAAGCGCGGAAAAAGTTGCCAAAAATCTACTAAACACTCTATGTGTATGGAATTATTCACCATCCAAAGCGTTCAGGCAGTTTGTCTCTGGCTATTGGCGAGGATGACAGCTGTGAGTTGTATTGACCTAGGGCGCTATCAGCTTTACGACCCTCCTCACAGGCTTGTGACCAAGACGCGCCGTGTTCGAAGTTGAAAAATTTCGAAAGATTGAAAGCACCTGACTTTGGTGCAGCGCCAAATGCGAGAAGAACGGTACAGCTTTTTATACGTCGAACTGCGTCTGACTTCTTTCAAGAAAGTTTTCGTTTTCACATAATCTCTGGATATCAAGGAGGGGAGAGGCGCATGGGACAAGAAAGTCAGTAAAGTCAGCGGGCCGACGTTTGTTGGTGGGTTGTTCTTGGTCAGACGGTGGAGGCGTCCTTGATCAGGGGACGTTTCCGCTCGTGCGTCGTCGGTTCCGGGTCCAGTCCAGAGGGGGAGTTTGGGGATCGGTGGCGTTTGCACGCCACTGACTCTTGACAGGGATTGCCATAGGGCCCCGAATGCAGCGAATAGGGGTGTAGACACGTAGATTGGTGACTAGAGTTTATCTGGCATGAATACGACGAGAGAGAGAGACAGCGGGAGGCCGGAGTCAGATCCGGACCGTCCCCAGACAGTCACATAGTCCAGAAGGCCTAGAGAGGGCGAGACGGCTCAATTTATAGGATTCTCAGTCGCTATTCCTGACTTGCGGCGCGGGCTGTTCGGTGAGTCTGGAAGCGGGGAAGGGTGCCTCGACATTCGGCGCGTCTCGATGGGCTCTTGACTGTTTAGATGGCTGGGAAGCTTCTGCAGAGCTTTTGCAGGATACCGTAGCTCCTCGCCTTCGGCTCGGAGGATGGGTCACCTCCGTTACTGTAATGCGTGTCTTTCTTCGAAGCATTCCGTGAACTACCACAAAATTCCTTTGGCAGCGACCAGTTCCAGTGAGACTCCGTGAACGAGGACTTCATAGCTACTACACGGCGTTTCCAAATCGCCCTTTCTATCGTAGATCCCAAAACAACCTTCTTGGTTTTCGTTGGATCTGCTAGACTAACACGGGATTCCTCGCGCGACACTTGATAGCCACGTGCAAGGTGAAACATTGAAGTGTGATTTTTGCACAGGGTTGGTTGGTCTTTATCTTTTATCGTTAAAAACCTCGACTGTGACTGGGAGATCACGTTGCCGAATGTGGGCGCTCCTCCACCCACTTGGCCAGCTTCGGATTCGAGCGAACTTTCCCGAGATGCTCAGCCAACTGAAATGCGTTGGCTTCACAGTTTAGCTTCACCTCAGGATAGTCGTCGAGGTAGTTGGGTAGAAAGCCGAGAGCAGTTTCGATGTTTTGTGAAACCACCAAGTCTACATATGTGAGACCGTTGCCGACAAGATAGCCACTGCCCGACTAAAATTGCGCTTGAAACTTTTCTACACGCAACCTAACCTTTTGCAGCCATTGCTTCAAAATGTCGAAGCACTTGTTTCGAATGGGCAAATAGTCCTTGAGGATGGCCTCCTAAACCATAAATTCAGCTTCTCTGCGAGACTTGCCTTGTCCTCTCCAGTGATGACGCGCTTGTAATAAGGCGCCGACTCGTTTCTAAAGTCCTTGAACTGCTCGTCCAACGAGTCGACAAGAGCCTCTTCGAAAGGAGTCTTACCGGCCAGGCCTGCGAATATGTCAAAGAGCAGTTTTGACTAACCAAACTGTCGCGCCAGATAGCGGATGATAGCGCCCGATTGGGCCACTGGCTGTCCGTCGACCTCGAGCACCGGAATTTGACCGAACGGGGTACCTAAACATTAAGCCATTAACGAGACAGTGAAAAACAACCAACCAGCCTTTCGACTAGACCACTCCTCCTTGGAAGGCGTTCGTCTTCGTACTCGACTCCAGCAACGGCGAAGACTTGGCGAATCGCCTCGCCTTTACCGCGGCTCGCAAAGTACGTGAGCTTGTAGTGAACCATGGTTTCTGAAAACAATTCACTTTTGAACAAACAGTAAAACTTTCGAAAGGTGTGAACCATTTTGAATTGAAGCGCGGCCGCAAAGAAAAGGGGGGAAGGTAGGCACATGGCGGCAGCGAGGGCGCTCTTTATGTACGGGCGGTGAAATTTCGCAAGAGAGAACGAGACCAAGGCAGATTGGCGAGAGATGCACGGCATAGTGGCGCTGTGAGAGGGTCCGACGCCGAGGCGGGAGCAAACACCGCACCGACGTCAGCCCGCTTTGGCGAGATTGGGACTCGAAAAAGTGTGACCTCGCTTGGAGTCACAGAAATCGTGATCATTAGGCGGATTCCCCCTGACTATCTCATAGAGCAGCTACGTGGTTAGAGCGAACTATCTTTCACAAAAATGCTTTCTTCGCATCTTCTCTGAATAACGAATGACGTCCTAAATAAGTTTCAGTAAAAATTTAAAAAAAGAACTGCTCGTGCACCGAACTTGCACCCGTGCATCATTAGCGAATAGAGAGAGTGCATTCGGTTCTCGGAGGTTTAGTCCCTGCCAGCCCCATGAAATCGATCGAATGCAGAGATTGCACTAAACGTTGATATCGCGTGGAAGAATCATCTGCCGTTACACACTGATGCTGATATCGACGTCGCGTCGTTTTCTCTTCGCATCTTCATAGCTTTCTCTCTTCCGTGAAAAAAGTATGAGCGAGTCTCTGGAAGCGGCTGAAATACCATCAGGTTCTCCCTTTTCTATGCTGGATTGATCTCCACACCTTCTTCAGTTGATTGCATCGTCGATCATCGCCAAGACTTGCTGGCGACAATGCAGGCGATGTGTCCAATCGATACGAACCAGCATGGAAACGTCTTGGCCGATGCCGTCTTTGTCGTCGAAAACAAGCGATTTCACATTCATCGATGCCTATTCGCTGCTCAAAGTGATGTTTTCAAGTTCGTCTAGAATTTGTCAAAAACAAAAGCGCTTGAGAACCTTGCTCTATGGCGAATTCTCTGAAAGCACTGACACGGAGGTTCACTTGGATTTTATCGACAATGGCTTCGCTTTCGCTACTCCAAAAGCGATGGAAAATATCATTCGGTTTGTACTTCAGTACTGCAGCGAGGATGGTCCGGCGGTCGGCCGTCGGGGGGGGGGGGGGGGGGGGCAA
>JAQIXL010002782.1:0-11971 GCA_034700245.1 Poikilolaimus oxycercus | reverse complement strand
AACCCGAGCGAAAAAGGTGGACTTCTGTGCGAGAACGAGGATTTTGAAGTTGCCCGTTTCAGTTGGGACACCCTGTAGGACCGAGAAAGAAAAGCGGTAAATCTCTTCTTTCGACCCTATGTGCTTGGAATTTCATATTTCCACTTTATGCCTTTCGCCCATGCCCGAGGCGGCTCTTGTAATGTAGGCGCTTCCTCGTGGATCTCCCACGAAGCGTAGGCCGTTGATCGTGTGACTCGGTGGGCGCCGATCAAAAGGAGGGCCTTCATCGTGTCTCCGCCGACCCTCGAAGGTCCTCTTGTCCTCGCCGACGCATTCACTCGCCGGAGGACTCCCACCAGCCGATGTCGGCCGGCTCATCCACAGTCCGTGCGTTCTTCTAGATGCCAGTCTTTTCACTCTGCTCCTCCTCCGGCCGCTCGCGTATGTTGCCGCCTCCTCACTCTCGTTTCCCTTTCCTTCCTCTTCTCACCACCACCGTTTCTCTTCCTGAATCTAAATGTTGTGCGCCACAAACGCTGTGTTTCTTCAGAGTCGCGACAACGACCCAAACATCGACTCCGCTCCGCACGATCAGCCTTTCATTCCGCTAAAGCTGTTCTGCAACGCAAGCAAAAGCAGCCACCTCCGGAACCGACGATGAGTGACAATACTCCAACTCCGGCTCCGACTGCTCCAGGCACTCCCCGACTTCCACCTCGGGAAGTAGAGCCGAAGCTCAACTACAAGCCACAGGATGTCATTCGCCTTAACGTTGGCGGGCAGCGGTAAGAGTCTAATGAAGTCCAGATTTTCTCAAAGTTTTGACACCTACCTTCGCACCTTGTTGGCTGATCGAAACACCGATATCTTCAATCATTTTGTTGTTCTTCTCCAGAAGGACCTGAATGTCTCAAAGCTGCCGCCGGTTGACAACGAAGGAGCCGTAAGGATTTGCGTCATTTTCTTGTCGATTTCGTAACGATCCACTCTGTTAGCAAAACGGCGCCTTTCGTTTCTCAACAGAGTCATCGGGACCACGCATTTCCCAGGGCGGCGCGAGAGAAAACCAAAACATGCAACACATGACGCGACTAGCAATAGCAATATTTTGCTCAAATCTTTGAATGAAGCAAGATCTTTGTTTAACAATCTCTTGCAGTTCTTTCTTGACCGTGATCCAGAACACTTTCGATCGCTACTGAACAACCTTCGATACATCGTACAGCTCGAAGGTGAAAGTTCTTCTTACAAGAAGATCAATGAAAGTTTCAGCTCGACGAGGTGGAGGAACAAAGAGCTTCGAGTCAGCAATGAGCCTCGACTTGGAAGATTCGGATTCGAAGAAGTCTGTAGGGCTCTTTTCTCGTTTCCGCAAGTGAACGTTCGAGGCACTTTTCGAAATATGCGCTATTGCTTCATGTTTTCTGGGCAACAATCATCGTAAATAAAATATTTTTCTTTTCGCTTTATGGAAATGCTAATTGTAAGTTCTACAATCCTCAAGGTGTGTACCACGTGGTCTCGTTGCTTGGACCGTCTGGCTCAGCAACTTGTTTGACGAGCCAGACGACGGCCCTTCCCGTTTCGGTTCAGAGACATCCGTGCCATGGGACGCCATTTAGCCCCAGCTCGTCGCTTGCTTCCATTTCCGCGCTCGACACCCTCAGACCATTCGTGCTGCTCATTGACGTCCTGTGCTTCACCGCCCACTCTCTCATATCGTCATTTGTAATACTGAATGTGTGCAAGAAAGAGAGAGAGAGAGACAGAACCGAGAATGCACGTCCTTTGTTAGCCACGCTGGAGTCTTTGAGCGTTGGGTCAAGCTATCACGCTACTCCTTTGTTTGATTCTTCTGTGTGGTTGCCTTGCAGTCTGTGACATTTACTGTGGTTCCTTTACTTTGCACCACGGTATCGATTTCGCATGCTCTTAGAAGATAACAACGTCATGCCAGTAAGAGGCTTGCCTCTCATTGGAGGCCGTATGGCGGACGGTGTCGGCAGCCTTCTCCTCGAGATGCACGACGACTACGGGCTCGCCAACGGGTCCCGCGAGCGTCTCGCGACGCGTGCGGGCGCCTCGCCTCGACTCTTCGTTCGCTCGCCTCCGCGCCCGCCTGCCCCCGACACGGCGCCAGCCCGGCCAGGGGCTCGCGCCTCTCCACGATGCGCACACTCTCTCATCGCAGATCAGGCCGCCGCAGCAGACCACGAATGCGGGAGAGAGAGACACTCCTCGGAGGCATCGAGCGCGCGCGAGCCTCACGAGTCTCGCTCCACCTGCACCCAGTCGCCCCGTCGGCGTTCTCCTTCACCCCTCCCTCTTGCACTATCACAAAAGACTTTCGAACCATGGCGCTCGAGATTTTCACGCGCACCTTCCCGATTTGGCTTGCGTCCTTCGTGTGTTGGCTCTCTTTCCTTGTCGCACATGCACGCGAGAAATGTCAGCAAACGGCAGCGGACGAGAAGGGGGGTTGTGCTGTGAGTCGAGCGTACGTGTCCGATGCCTGTGTGATTCCAAACTGCAAGTTTTCCCTCTCTGCCCACTCTTCTTATGATGACGCGTGTTTATTTCCCGCGAGTGCGCTCGCCAACTGGCCATCTCAGTGGAAAGCTTCTTGAAGTGCTAATGTGACGTGACATTTCGTGGGCTTCAACCTTGTGAACCCCTTCAATCCATTTTCACCTTGCAGGTAATTTATGGACCAGTTCCGTAGACCGAACCAACGAGAGATGCTAGCCGGTGCCGAAGACTTTGCCGATGATGTAAGTCACGTTCTTCCTCTTGCATTGTGTGCATAAGGGTCCACTTCGATTTTGCTTCTTTAAAGAGTCTCGATTTTCAAAGAAGAGCCACGCGTTTCGAATGTGCAACTCTTCGAAATTATGCATCCAGCTGCACAAACCTTTCGAGGTGGCGAATCGGGGCGGAGTTATTTAGTGTGTGTGGCGCTCAATGAGTTTGGATAGCGAAGGCGATCGACAGTGTGAGGATTGACGCCTCTCTCTCTCTGTATGAGGTGCGGGTCCTTAATGGAGCTCAATGTTCCGCAACCCCCAAGCCGCTCTTCTTCTGGCACCCGTCTTCGACTTCGCCGAGAATCATTGTCTGATCAGGTGCTGCGTCGAACACGCCATGTCCTGCCGCACATCGCGCGTTTCTGCCTCATCTCGACCTTCCTCGAGGACGGCTACCGCATGTGGGTCCAATGGGAGGACCAACGCCAGTTCATGCAGGTTTGTCCGTTTGGGAAGTTTTGAAGTTGTCATAGGAGTCATGGTCATGTGGCTGGTTCCTCGCCACCTTCTTCGTCGTCTTCAACTTCTTTGGTCAAGTCGTCCCGGTTTTCATGGTCATGTTGAGGAAAAAGGTTCGCTTGTTGCTGCAAAATGCAATCAATGGCCTTTAGGTTGCTATTGCATGTGGACTTCTTGCCGGCGTTGTAGTCCTTCAAACCGTTGCATATCACATTCTCTGGGATTTGAAGTTCCTTGCAAGGTAACTTTTTCTTTAAAGTTTGAAGTTATTGATTCAGGAACGTGGCTGTGGGTGGCGGTTTGATGCTGTTGCTGGCCGAGACACAGGAGGAGAGCCATTCGCTTTTCGCTGGAGTGCCACAGATGGGTGACCAGAACAAGCCAAAGAGCTACATGCTTGCCGCCGGCCGTATCCTCCTCGTCTTCATGTTCCTCTCCCTTCTTCACTTCGAGATGAGCTTCGTTCAGGTTCGCATCCCCCTCACTTCCTTTTAATGAATGTTTAGATTATCGAAATCGTCGTTGGCTCGGCGCTGATCATGCTCGTCACGGTCGGCTTCAAGACTAAGCTCTCGGCCCTGGCCCTCGTCGCGTGGCTCTTCGCTCTCAACCTCTACCTGAACCCGTTCTGGACTGTGCCATCGGACCGCTTCTATCGCGACTTCATGAAGTACGACTTCTTCCAGACTCTCAGCGTCATCGGTGGTCTTCTACTCGTTGTCGCTTATGGACCCGGCGGAGTCTCCGTCGACGACTACAAGAAGCGCTGGTAATGGGAGCAAGAACATATCGTTTGGCTTTTGAATTCGAATTCTACATAGTTTGTCCTGTGAGAGTCGAGAGATTTTTTGTTCTGAAAGACTATGCCAAATTTGTTATCGGGGGCCGGGTTGTCGTCCACCTTTGGGGGGAGCTTCACAGTCACAATCGGAACCAAGTTTCTAGTTGTTTTCTCCTCTTTTCATACGAATCCAAGTGTGTTTCAATAGAAGACGTGACGTATTCTGCCGCGAGGATTTTGTGCTATTTCCATGTTCTCATGGAGCGTTTGTCCCTTCTCCTTCTTCTTCACCTTCTTCTTCTCTTTCTTCTTCTCCTTCTCCTTACAACGTGTGAGTTCTCCACATCTTCCATCTCTCTCTCGTGTGTCCCTCGCCACCTCTCCTACTTGTAGTATTTATGTGGTCACTCCAAAATTCCCTCCTTTCTGTGTTTGGCGCATTTTTGAATGTTTCACGTATTTTTTTCGAATTGAAAACATTTTTTGAAGACTTGTTGAGGGTTTAGGATCACGCAGTGTTCGCGAAGCTTGTCGTCTCCTCTCCGCTGTCTGTCCGTTGATGTCCCTCTTCGTCGCTGCGAAAGGTGTGTGGTCCTCTATTGGGTCTTCGCGCGTCCTTCCTCCTCCCTCTCTTCTTCTTCTTCTTCCCACTTCTTCTTCCACTCTCGTCCTTCAGAGTCCAAAATGGTTTTGTGGTTTCACGCTTTCTGCCCTTGGAAATGTGTCGCGATCCTATTCTTCGTTGGAAATACTTACTTTCTATCCGAGTTTTATAAAGAGTTCTTGAATCATTTTTCATTCGTTGCAAAGCAATGAAAGGCTTCAATGACGATCCACAACGGAGGGACAAAGGCAATGACGCGACGGAAGGGATGCCCACGTAGTTCCGAAGGGTGAGTGAGGGGGAACGGCGGCGTTTGCACAGGAGGAGGTGGAGGAGGGAGGCGTCGTAACTCGACCTCCGGCTGTCTGCACTAGGGGGCAATCTCGACCTCTTCCCCTCACACGTGAAGGCGTCTGCCCCCTTCGAGCTCTCAGTCAGGGCAGATGCGCGAAGCCCAAACAATGCGATGCCGTTGGAGGAGGTGAGAATGGAGCTCGGCCCACACCGGTCAACACGTGCCACCGCTCTTATTCTTCATGAATACCTTGCCTCAAGTCGAGATGCACAAGGCTCTGGCCAAGAGAAAAAGCCAAAAAAGACACTAACCAGTGAAGGTGATGGAAGTGGCCAGCAATAGGTGTTTGTTTTCTATTAGCGCGCGTCAAGTGCGAGTCGAGAAAGAAAAAGAAGCCGAGAGACGACGAACGAGGAGGTGATGGCCCGACGATGAAGCGCGCCTGCGCGGCCACTCTTGCTCGCCTCTCTCTCGGTCGCCCTCTAGGCGACGACCCCTCCGAGGCGCGCTTCCTTCTTCTTGATCATCACGAAGGTTGAGCTGGGGCGTCCTCTGCGCGCGCCGCGAAACCGACACACACTCTTCGAGATGGCCACTTGAAAGTGGGGGGAGCTCACTTCTCCACCTTCACACCCCCGAGGCTATCAACGTCGTATCCGCCAGCTCTGACTTTCCCTTGACTGAAAGTCCAAGACTTCGTTTAGACTCCTCGAGTTTAGTCGTGTCGTTTGTGTTGAAGTGTCGAGTCAAAAACTTGGCGCGTCGTTCGTCTGAAACGCCTCGCGCGCGACGAGTGGCTCGGGTTTCGGTGTCACGCTGAAACAAGTGCGGCTATCGCTTTGCTAAGCTGCTTTTCAAGGCTCCTTTGGGCCTTAATCCTTGGATAATTTCCGTTTCAGAAATAATAAGATTGCCCAAAATCTGACCTTGTCCTTTTGAACTTGACACTGCCCTTGTTGAGCATGCCGAGAACGCAGTCACAGGTTTGAGATCACTGGCGCCTTTGTTTGTCTGGGTCGTGTCGTCGAGGGGCGTTCACACCCGCCACCCGCCACCACTGCCTCCTCCTTCGCTTGTCCCTCTCCTTCTCCTCCTCCTCCTTCACCTCCTCGTCCTTCATCAGTCTGCTTCTCACGTCACTTGCTGCTAAGCGGGACATAATCTCCTTCTGCTTCCTTCAATGAACAGAAGGCTCCTCTTTGGTGGCGAACTATCGCCCTTCTCCTTCCCTCTCTTCGTCTCAACGTGCATTGTGAATACGGCCCATTGAAATGCTCTTGACCAAGGCGCGGCGACGGAACGGAAGTGCAACCTTCGACAGCACTGTCGCGCCTCGAGATTGCCGAGGAGCGAAGGCGTGAGAAGATCGAGGCGTGGCCCTCCTTCAAACTGTTTTCCCACTCCGAGTTGTATGTTGTGTGTAAGGAGATGTTTGACGCCTCTCTGCTGACCCACGTTTTGTCGTCGGCTGAAAAGACCAATGGTCATTGTGCGCGGTCGTTACTCACTCGGTCTTGAATTTCGTCTCTAGAATAGGAAGCGGAGTAAAAGTCTTCGAGGGACGGGGACGAACTGTTAGATCAAGGTCTAGACTTCGAGGGATGGTGGAATTGTTGCGATGTGGAAGTCTCTATTTGCTCACTTCGGAAGATTCTCCTCCCGTCTGTCATTCGTTCACGTTGTGTCCATCTTCCCTGAAACCGAAAAGAGACAAATAGAAGAAGAAGAAGTTCAGCATCTCCACCTCGCGACATTTTCAGGGGGTCGAATCGACTCGAAATCGGCTTTCCGACCTCCCCCCGCCCGTGTCTTCAGCGTCCTTTTTGAGTTTGTCGTGTGTGTACCGGGGCGTTTTCTTCTCTTCTTTGCGACTTTGGTCATTTCTCTCTCTTCTTCTCTGACCTCTCACTAACACTAGGCTCTCATCATTTCGTTTCATGTCCGAAATCAGCTTCCCATTTCGTGCAAGGGCTAATCACGACATCGCAACCGAAAACACACCACCACACATGCCCTCCCCTTCAGGCCGACGACAACCTTCAGCCACCCCCTCCCACCTCGTCTTCAAGTCAGCCGCGACAGAGCCGTGGTGTCGTCGAGGTGTCCACCGGTGGCGGCTTCCCCCCTCGCCTCCAAATCCCTTGCCACACATTGTGAGGGAGAGCAATGCGCGCCACCTGGCTTACCTTCGCCGCCTTCTCGGCTCTCTTGCAGGTATTTTCCTTGTGTTTGCATGCATGAGGACTCCGTTCAGGGAGCCGCCTCGGTGGTGTTGAGGATCAACGAATTCGGTCTTCATGAGGCAGCGAACTTTACTCGACAATGGTTGCATATGGCCATGCCTACCATGAGCATTCCGCCTATTCAGGTAGTGTAGTAATTTTGAGTTGAATATCTTGGCTTCAGCACTCTTTCGATCGCTCGATAGCCAGTGGTGTGATCATGGTGGACAACATCACGATCAATCATTTCATCCCACCACTGATTCGATTTCGACCCAGCGACCATTCCTTTATTTACATGAGCACCATGTCGGGTTACGCACAGGTTTCGTCTTCGCGCCCTTCTTTTCAAGCTTCAAGGTGTCCGCCGATTGGTATGTTGAATCGAATGTTCTGCAAATCTTACGACTTCCAATCGCCGGTCAGATTCGATCCCAGATGACCGGCCTCATCTCGGAGATTGGCATGATGGTTTGCTTGTATACTGGAACCAGGCTCAATTATGCTTCAGATCACACCCGATCACCGACTGGAAATCCACCACTGCGTGGCGCAGATCCGTGACTTGCGCCTAAACTTCTCGGGATCGACGGCTGCCGAGATCTTGCACTGGTTCCGCGGTGGTCTCTCACGCGCAATTCGCAAGAAGCTCGAACAGGTGTGTGTTTTGTTCTGCACGCCGTCGCAAAAACCGCTTCGTCATTAGCCATCTTACTTCAAGTAGAACAAGTACGCCGCCTCGAGAAGGGGAAGCTTTTTCTCGCTTCTCAGTCACGCTACCAGTTTCCACTTCGTCACGGTTTCTGTGGCGTCGCGCAAGAGTGGGAGAGAGTCGCCTCGTTTGGGCCGACGGCGCCGCGCGCCCTCTCGAAGAAGGAGGAGGCGATGCTGCTGACGACGACGAAGACGATCGGGGGTCGCGCGCTCAAAAACGCTTCACGTGTGTTGACACACGAGTACAAACGCCCCGTCGTCTGAGCCCCGCGCCTCTAGAGGGGGACCCCGGGGGGGTCGGTGCGGAGCCATTGCCGGCTACAAAAACTGCTCACTCCTCCTCCTCCCTCTCCTTTTCGAGCCTCTTGAGCGAAGGTGACACGAAGGCTCTTACTGAGACTATGTAAAACAAAGTTGAAGCAGTAAAGAACGAGTTCGAGGCTTTCAGCAATACTGCGCTCTCATGCAGTCGCACTGGTTACCGTGGGTCGAGGACCAACTGGCGCAATTCCCAACAAACCTGACCATCAGCCGGCAGCCACAGGTGCCCAATCATCACGAGAATTTGATGCACCAAGTCTAGGTGGTTCTTGTGCAATCCCTTCACACCATCGCAATGACATCCGACTACATTGATCTGAGGATGAAGAGCGACTTGGTGTGGGATGGCGAATACGTTGAGAGCGCCTCCATCGATACCCTACCGGCGCTTGACATGAGTGTGTTCTGGTACTTCTACTTAAGTCAGTTCTAGACAACTTTGAACGCTCGACTCGCATGGTCGACATGCTCGTGGAGGAGCAGACCGTGCAGAGCATTGTTGCGGCTGCTCACTTTGCTGGCCATCTCAAGCGAACACTTCGATCGCCTTTCCTGAGGACGCAATGCGACATGCTTTGTGTCGGAACGGTCCTTCCCGAACTTCGTGATGCCCTACCAAACCGAACACTTCGTGTGCAGGTTTATAGCTAAAGCACTATCGATGTAAAAATTTCAGGCAGCAACCATCTCTCCTCCTGTCATTACCTTGCAAACTAGGAGAGCTCTCGTCTACTTGAATGCCTCCCTTGAAGTCTTTCCTGATCCTCCTGTTGAAAATGTTCAAGGCAGCATCTTGAAGATCACCGTGAGTTCGACTTTTCTTGTTCAGTGCTTCAGGTCGATACCGAATTCGTCTTAACAATGGAGATGTCGGAGAAGCGCCTCAAGGGCTATCTCAATATGGTGAATGCACAAGCCGTCCTCATCGACAGCAAAATCGGCTTAATGTCGCAGAAGGTGAGCGAGAGAGGACGCACTGTCAACGCCGAGAGTTTGCGCTCGGTGCGAACGATGATCAAAAAGCTCATTTCTTGCAAGGACGTTTTTGCATCTTTTGCAGACGATCGACTTCCTCGTGAATATGTCGACGCCCTTCCTCGAGGACGCCGTCGATATGTTCCTCGGTCAAGGTCTCCAACTCGGCGATCCCTTCCAGTTTCCCTCCTTCAACGAACACTTGAGCATCGACCGCGGCTGCGTCCGCTTCGAAACCGATCTAGCCATTCCGGCTCTGGAACATCTTTAGACGACTTCAAAGGGTTGCCCTTTCAATTCTTCATTTGGTTCACTTTACAATTAGCGAATTACGAGCGTACACAGTTCATTTGGGTCTCTGTTTACATGAGTTGATGTGTTTCTTTTGACACTTTCTTCTTCTTTAAGTTCTAGTTTCGGCCGGAGCATAGCTCCATTGACCGTGTTTCCTTTTAAAATCGTCATCTGTCAAGACGAGAAACTTCTTTTACGTCAGATCACCCTGTCATCAATTCGTAGTGCAAACTTCTGTTCAACCCTTCTATTGTTACCCCTTTGTTGAAATCGCGCCTTCCAGAAATCTCGGAACCTTCAAAATCTCGCCCACAACGTGCATGGTATTTGTCTTTCTTCTTCTTCTACACTGGAAATAAATTATGCTTTCAGCTGAAATATTGAAAACTTGGCTTTACAGCTCTTTCAAACGTCTGTCATCTATCAACTGCTCCTTGTCTTTCTTTTTGTTTTTCTTTCTGGCTTGACGTTGTTGTCTTCTTCTTCGCGTCTCCCTCTCTTTCACCTTCTACGCAAGGCGTCGAATGATTCCTTTATTATGAATTTTTACTAGTATCATGAAATAAAAAGGTTTTCCTAAAGACAGACATGAACTGGAAAGAACGCGTAGTTGGAAGTCGGAGTGCCTGCTCGCAGACCTAAAGCCTTTGGGATCGAACCGTTCAAGGAACTTAAATAAAAGAACTGCGAAAACTAAACCAAAAAGAGAAGGCAAGCTACCGGCATTCGCTATATCATCATTGTCTTGTACAAATTGCTCATGTCACATATGCCCCGTGTCTTTGTGTGGACGTGGAAGAAGACCAAAGAAAGTTGAATCGAAGAGGGAGAGTGGGGTCTCATTGTTGATCCTGGCCATTGCGGACAATAATCGGTTTTCCACCGTTGCCCGCCGCGATGATATTGCAGATGACGATGAAGACGGCGATGAAGTGGCAGATGTTCACGAGGAGCATCGTGATCCGATACAACGTGAACTGGAAGCAGCGACGAATGTTTTCCCTGAAAAAAGAGTCAACCTTATTATCAGTTGAAAGGTTGAGCCCTACCGTGTTTCATGCTTTGGATTGAGGGGAAGACAAAACCAGAAGAAGCGCATCTTCGTGAACTTCACAAATCCCCACGTGAGAGCCACCAACTTGATCCACGAGGAGAAGTAAACTGGCTGTGCCAGTGAGAGCCGCGGCTCGATTGTGAAGAGGATGTGTAGGAAGGCCGGAAGAGGAACCTGAAAGAGTACAATCTATGCTGTTTCCCTCAAGTTGAAACCCATTTTCACCAAGATCATGTAACTCTGAAGCAGCTGGAAGGACTCGTGCTCCCCTCGAAGAAGAGGAAAAGCACGAGTGACTGGTGCACACCAGCTCATCCATTTGCCCCGACGGTTCTTGTGCGTGCGTGTTTTTCTACACTCCACAGCTCAACCGAATGACGTCAAACGAATCCCAAGCCCCTTCGACTCAACCCAGTTAAAGCTGTGCTGCACATGAACCCATTGTTTTTCTTCAACTTTCTTCACACAAACTAGTTGAATGGACACAGCTGCGGTTATTGCCTTATGTAATGGTGTGAGCGACCTCGTTGTGACCTCCCTTCGGCCATCGCTCATCCCGGCGAGATCTTACAACGCGACAAAGGCCAACGGCTTTCCTCGAGGCATTCCACAGCCCCTCGCCGTCTCGTCGATGCTTCAAAGAGACTCGACGGCCACTCGCATTTGTCAAGCGGGTCGAAATTTAGCCGGTCACACCGCTCTCTGATCGCCCCGATGTAAATGCGGCACAGCATCGGAAAAAAAGAGCGCAAGTCGAGTGAGAGGGGCTCCGAAAGACCGGAAGCTAATTGCTTCCAAACGTATGTCCTTTCACACCGAAGAGGCGCATCACTTCCGGAGAGACCCCCAAAGAGTAACAACAGATGTCACACACTTCTGGCCATTTCACCACAAGATCCTCGCACACACAAAAAAGCAAAAAGAGCCTCTTGAGCTGACACATTCAGGCCCTGCTTTATGAGCAGGTCTTTCCACAAAGACGCGGAGCAACTTTAGATCCTCTCTCCATGGGTGGGATATGGCGGAATGACACCGGGTGTTTATAGCATTTCTTTTGCTTTCACGGTTCTTACTTTTATCGTCGAGACGCGCGCGCGATCGCGGTGTCGGATGGATCGAACAGAAAACGTAACGGACCTCCTCGGCGGCGATGACGAGTGACTTGGCCAGTCGAGCCGCGTAGATGTCTTCTTCGTCGTTCTTCAGCGTCAAGCACACGTCTCGGAACTCGAACACGTAGACGCCGAAGGAGATGATCGTGAAGATGAAGTAACCGTATGCGCAGAACACAGAAATATCATGTTGAAAGTTGTGAAGGTACGTGTGAATCCTAAAATACGCCGTTGTTCTTTAATCTTTTGAAAGTCATGAGCGGTATTTACAGCTGGTGTGTAATGAGTAAGCCTTTCACCCTCCTCATTCCACTTTGTTGTTGTACGAGATTTAGTGTGGCGAGGCGCGGCGCC
>JAQIXL010002781.1:0-11973 GCA_034700245.1 Poikilolaimus oxycercus | reverse complement strand
AAGAAATGAAAAGAAGAGGAGAAAGGGAGACTTTGGTCGAGCGGTTCCAGGGTTTGTCAAGTCAGGCAAGCCCGACAGTTCTCTGGTCTCATCTAGCAGACTCACAACTGCCTGTACAATAAAAGCTGAAATTGTAGGCCGGAATGAAACATTAAATTGGTGAGCATTGAATGCCCGTACAGTTTCTTTGTTATACTGTTTGTGGAACTGTGAAGAGATAGCATGAGAGAGCACAAAACGTACGGCATCGTCTAAGCCTAGCTAGGACAAGAAGACAACGTGATCAACAACCAACCGCGAACACTTCGAAACCCCATTGTCAACTTGGGTTCACAACTGTATAAATGCAGTACATGAAACAGAGATGTCCTCCAATCGAACCATATTCTTATTTGACCCCTGAGGGGCACTCCAAAAATTGTCGGCTGGAGGCAGCGCTAAGCCGGTCGACTGGTGCTGACGCGCGGCCGCACTCAGCCGACCTGACTCGCCACCCGGTCCGCCCTTCCAGCCGCAACGCTCCATGGCATTGCATAAAAACCGGTCCAGTGCGCATTTCATTTTGTGGAGGAACCTCGGCGAGCTGAACACAGTCGCGCCGGGTTGTGGCTGTGAATTGAACGTTCTCTCTCGGAACCCCTCAAAGAGAGTGTTTCCGAGGGGTTTCAGAATTGGCATGCTGCAATGCCATCCCGTAGAGGAGGATTCCTCGGAGAGTTTTATTTTCTTTTACAGTCCTGCGCTTTGCCGCTTTCTGTGAAAAAAAAAGCTATTGTAACGTTTGTCAACGATGAAAATTTCAGCCACGCGTCGTTCAATCTCCGTAATTCAACCATGTTTTGACTGTTTCAACTCGACTTCATAAATGTGCACAAAAACATTTTACTATACCTCGTAGAAAGTCATGAAGAAGAGAAGCAAGAAGAGAATGCAAACAAAGAATATGCAGAAGAGTGCGTGAGCAGCGTCAATGAAGCGGTCGCAAGCCTTCAAGCAGTAGCATGAAGCCTGCAAAGGAAGACTTTGTTGAAGTAAGAGTCCCCGGGGCACCGGAACATGCCTAGTGAAACAATAGAAACGTCCGCATCCTTCGAAAGCACAAGTTAGTGCTTTCGAAAGATGGGCATTTCACCGCAGATGCAGCAGAGAACTTCTTTGTTTCAGTCTCTGGCCACGGCTCTGACGCGGTCAGCTCGTCCTCCTCGTCTTGAAACAGGGGGACTTTTCCTCGTGGGCTATTTGTGCATTGTTTGCAGCAATTTATTGCCGTGTAACATTTGTTGATGTCGGCGGTCGCGTCGCTGCGGTCGTCGTCGACGAGAGAGAGATCGAACATCTTCCATCCCATGTCAGAGAGTCTTTTTCGGAGTTCGACGATCACCGCTTCTACGTTGAGAATGCATCTGAAACACATTCTCGCTTGGTTTGAGACAAACCGAGTTGGTTTTCGAGACGACTGTCATCGTCCTGGATAAGGCTTGACTTCTTCATCTCAAGCGTCTTCGCGATTTTAATCGCGATTTTAAAACTTGTCAAATCGTTTCGAAACTGCCGTCAGGTTGTCGTTGTCTCGATTTCGTCATGCGAAAAGAACACTCACCTGAACTTCTGCACCGTCAGACCGACAAACAACACGAAGTTAGAGCATTTGGACCAATACATGAATGAACTTCAGATCGGAATGAAACAGTAAATTGGCGAAATTGAATTCACAATACAATCCAAACAGTGACAACGGCTTCTTCAATGGCGGATTCACAATAACAAACAATGGCGCTGATTAGCGACATCTGAAACGGATATCTCACAGTTCACTCAAGTTGCCTGGCAAAAGCAAATCAGCCCAACGTTTATTGATGTTGTGGTAGCGTTGTCGACGTCGGCGGTCGAGTCGCAGTGGTCGTCGTCGACTGTTCGATCTTCCATCCCATGTCAGAGAGTCTTTTTCGGAGTTCGACTATCACCGCTTCCATGTTGAGAAGTCGTCGTTGCATCTGAAACACATTCTCGCCTGCTTTGAGACAAACCGAGTTGGCCTTTGAGACGATGGACTCGGTTAGACATCTGTCATCCTCCTCGATGAAGAAATGGAGAGAGCGTCGTGCCTCAGCCAAGTCAAGAGAATCGAGACCAAGCTTAGCGCTGAAGAACGTTGGAGAAAGTGCTTTCCTCACTCGGATGAAGTCCGCTTTGTCTGGCGAGTCTTCGGAAGAGATCTTTGAGGAGTTCAAGATCAGAAAACGTTCTTCGGGGATCATTTCCTGCAAAAAATCGTGGGCACAAAATTCTTTTGATAGCGTGAGGCTCTGAAAGACTTCAACTTCTCTCTCCGCAGGTCCTCATCCGCATCACTAGGTGGCACAACAAACTAGCAAGGTATGAAACAGTCATTTCACTTTATCAAAACTAGCATCAAACGCTACTCCATTGAAGGCTCAAACCATTCTCTGACTTCGTCTAGGCCGATCGGCTCCAGGGTACTACTAAAGCGCACGTAAAGAAAGCTGTCAATTCTCTAAGTCAAATAGAATTAGCCTCTAATGCTGTCTCGGTGAGATTGAGCAGTCGCCTTGCATCTCGGTTTGCCAAAGCGTCCACCCATTCCCGATAGCGAGTCGGTTCCAAGCTCGATGCTACCGTATCTAACGCAGCTGTCGAAAGCGTTGAGGATTGTTTGAAGTTCCCGTCAGTCTATTATATATTGTGCAATGAGTTTATTGTGATCGTCGTGAATCAGTTAACTGATCACAACCAGAATTGACACTTTCACACAACACCGAAAGGCTCTCTGATCAAACCAGTCCTCATTTGCCTCAGAGAGAGGCGGCCCAAAAAATGCTGGCTGGAGGCGGGGTCCTCGTTGGCCGAGGTTCCCGTAACTATAATTAGCTCGAGCGGCCGGTTTTCTACTAACCGCTCGTCCAGCCGCAATGCCCGAAGGCTTTGCGCGAAAACCGTGACCAGCAAACGCTTTTGTCGACGGACGTCAGCGAGTGGAACCCAGTCGCGCCGGGGTTGTGGATTCGATGATACTTCTCGAGGTAGCGTCAATGGTTGAAAGGGAACCAGGAACGGCGATGAGCACGACGATCTCGTCTTCGCTCTTCTACTCATTCATCTCAAGTGTCTTGCCGATAGAGATCTCTCTCGCCTGCCGGATCACTCGATGATGTTCGACGAAAATGTAGAGAACAGAAGAAAAGATCAGACAGCACGAGGGCGGCGTCGAAGTCCTTCGAATGTGTGGAGTTCATGCAGACCGAGTTTAAGTTTTCTCAGCGTCTGCATTCGAATCTAGCGTTGATTGACTTTAGCCGACAGATAGCTCTTCCTCTCAGTGAGAGGTGATGTGAGTCATGCCGGGTCTCGCCTCTACCTCGAGTCAGCAAAAAGTTTCTGATAACATTCTCGGCAGAAGATGAAGAAAGAGAAGAGGAGGGGGGGGGGGACGACTTGATGGATGAGTGGCTAGAGGGAAGTTACTGTTCGAAGGGAGAGAAAAAGGAATTTCAGAGGGACACACGGTTTCATGGGAAAAGTACGGAAAGGAGTGCGTTGGGACCTCAGACGAGCTACATACGCGATACAATATGGCATCGAAGATGCGCGTTGTCTACTTTCACCGATCCTACAGTACCAATTGTGGAACAGCGACACAACAATAAATACCTTGAAGAACTTCTATCCGTTCTATCGTTGCTATTCGCAACAAAATACAAGTACAATACATGTGAAACAGAGAAACGCCATTCTGGAATAAAACATCAGTTTATGTTCTCATTTGCGTCGGAAAGAATAGAGACGTTCCAAAAAATGCTATCGCGAAGGCGACTATCGACGTCCTCTTCGCTGTCAAAGACGTAGAGGATTGTTCGAAGTTCCCTTCTTCTTACTTCTACAGTTCCCATTAATCGCATCTTCACGCGCCAATGTCATTGTATGAAAACAATGATTTGCTGCAAAAGCGACGGAAGCACTACCTGGTTGGTGAATGAACATTTTAGTGTTCGTCGTGAATCAGTTAACTAACGATCAAAATCTGAGTTGACACTTTCATTCAACAACAAAAAGTCTCTCTCATCAAACCAGTCCTCATTTGCCTCAGAGAGAGGCGGTCCAAAAAAGTGCCGGCTGGAGGCGGGATCCTCGTTGGCATGTTAGTTAGTAATGAGTCGAAATTCCCGGAACTAACGCGAGCGCACGTTTTCTCCCACCCGTTCGTCCAACCGCATTGCCCGAGGGCTTTGCGATACATTAGTGGATCTACGATCCAATCCGAGCTATTGCACAACAAAAGTTTTCTTCAACCATAGATTCCCAACGAGAAACAACGATGCTGATAAGTAACATCTGACTGAAACGGAAATCTCACAGGCGGCTGTTTAACCAAGGCAAAACAGCTCAACGTTTATTGATGTTGTGGTAGCGTTGTCGACGTCGGCGGTCGAATCGCAGTGGTCGTCGTCGACTGTTCGATCTTCCATCCCATGTCAGAGAGTCTTTTTCGGAGTTCGACTACCACCGCTTCCACGTTAAGGAGTCGTCGTTGCATCTGAAACACATTCTCGCCTGGTTTGAGAAAACCGAGTTGGCCTTCGAGACGATGAACTCGGTGAGACGTCTGTCATCCTCCTCGATGAAGAAGTGGAGAGAGCGTCGTGTCTCAGCCAAGTCTAGGGAATCCAGAACCAAGCTCAGTGCTGAAGAACGTTGAAGAAACTGCTTTCCTCGCTTGGATGAAGCCCGCCTTGTCTGGCGAGTCTTCGAAAGAGATCTTTGAGGAGTTCGAAGATCAGAAGACGCTCTTCGGGGATCATTTCCTGTAAAGCATCGTAAGCGCAACATCTCTTTTGATTGCGAGGACCTCTTTAAAATTCGACTTTTTTCTCTCGTTTAGCTGCCACAATCACTAGGGGGGCCACACGACAACATTAAAGTTGCAATTGTGAAGCTGCCAGTTAACTTGTCAAAACAAGCGTCAAGTCAATCAAACTAACATAAAGATTGTGAAACCGTCAATTCCCTAAGTCAAATAGAACTAGCCTCTAATGCCGTCTCGGTGAGATTGAGAAGTCGTCGTGTATCCCGGTTCGTCAAGGCGTCCACCCATTCCCGATAGCGAGTTGATTCCAGGCTCGATGCTACCGTATCCAACGGTGCGAGAGTCGTGGAGTTCTCTTAGAAACTTATATGAGTGTGAATGCCGACCTTGAGGACCCGCTGTTCAATGAGTTCGAAGGTGTCCGCGGTTTCCTCGATTCTCTGAGTGAAAGAGGGATCGAGATTGGCGTATTGCAGCATTCTTCGAGAGCAAAGTTCGAAGCGTTCTAAGTCCCGCTGAAGTTATTTCTCCAAGTATCATAGGAAACGTGTGAAACTTACATCGTCAGCCAAAACAATAAAGTTTGAAACACGAACAAGGAGCATCGATGGCAAAGACAACTCTGAACAGTTGTAAATGCCTTGATTCCGCAAACTCACTCGCGAAAGAAGAAACAGAAGACATCGGCACAGTGTTAGAATCAGGAATACAATGGTTCCCTACTCTCCATCCACTGCACCTCATGCGGAATTGGTCTAGACAACTTCGCTTGCCGGCCGCGATCGAATCGACGGGTGACTGTCGTTGATAGTGAATATGATTGTGAGCAACTGACACGCGCCACTAAGATCGTTGGGCCAAATGAATAGTGAGGACGTTCGAAAGGGTACCAGCAACATTCGCGTGAAGGCTTAAATTTGTGATCGACGTGAATCAGCGAACTGCTGAAAAAAATAAAGTAATCCCTTGCTAATAGTGACGTCATTTCCAGATCATGTTTTTCTCTTGCCGACAGATAACTCGTCCCTCTGTGTGAGCTAAGTCATGCCGGCTAGTCTCGCCTCTTCTTCCTCGAGTAAAGAAAAGTTTCCGTTAACCATCTCAGCAAAAGAAGAGGAAGGGGAGGAGAAGTCTCTGATAGCCAGCCGAAAGTCGGCAAGCAAGTTCTCAAGTGGTTTGGGGCTGCGTTCGAAGTGAGTGCACCGTTCCAACACGCTCTTATGTGACAAATGTCACGTTTCCTTCACTGTTGCCATGGAATCGAGAAGACAACAAAGAAAATAATAAATGAAAACTTTGTCACAACCCGAACAAGTCAAAGGGCGGCAAGAAGTCTGGTTGAGACGCAGAACAAAGTAATAAAATTCCTCCAATTCGCAACAACGCAGGACCTAGGAGGAGACGACCAGCGGCAAGTTAGAATTAATCTTGATGCCTTGAAACAGCAAACACACTCCTGAAAGACCGAGAAGACATCGAAAGGGCTTGATGTTGAACTCTGAAACACTCCTCAACCCACGAAACCACTCCTGATGGGATTGGTCTAGACAACTTCTGGTGTGGTTGATCATGTACTCGAGTGAGGACTGCGGTCGATAGAGAATGATTGACCAGCAAACTTCGGGATGGAAAAGCAAAGGAGACCTCTCAAACTAAACGATTCACTGACAAATGAAGAGATTTATTATCGTCGTGAAACAGCTAACTGAGAATCAAAATTGAAGCTTCCGAACACAAATAGTAACGCCATTTCCAGATCATGTTTCCTTTAGCAGGTCAGATAACTCATAACCTCAACGTAAGCTGAGTCAGTTGACTAGTCTCGCCTCTTCTTCGTCGAGTAAGCAAAAACAGTTTCCAATAACGCTCCTGGTGGCTAGAGAGAAGTGGCCGCAGACTGCAACTATCGTTGCTATCCGTAACTACATTCAAGTACAATACATGTGAAACAGAGAAACGCCATTGTGGAATAAAATATCAGTTTATGTTCTCATTTGCTTCTCATGTCAGCCAGAAGTGTCGCAAGTTCGCCATTGCCTCAATCTTATTGTGCTTGCTGTAAACCTGAGGGCGACTGTCCACGTCGTCTCCGCTGTAAAAGGCGTAGAGGATTGTTCCTTCTCATTTGCCTCTCAGAGAGAGGCGTTCCAAAAAGAGCTGGCTGGAGGCGGGAATATCATCATCGATATGTTAGTAGTGAGCCGAAAATTCTCGGAGCTAGCGTGAGAAACATGATCTGGAAATAAGACAGCTATCATATTTTCTTCACTGCTGCCATCGAATCGAGAAAGACAACAAAGAACTAATCGATGAAAAGTTCGCCACAACCCGAACATAAAAGGGCGGCAAGAAGTCTGCTTGGACACACGGCGAACTTTACACGACAAAATGACAATCAAATCCCTCCAATAACGCTCTCGTTTCGTCGTTGTGGTTCTTGTATCAATTGTGAAACTGCAAAGTGTGAAGAAATTTTTTCAATCTCGATTGTGCCTGGTTCTAAAAAGTGTCAAAAGAAAGCCTCGACCGAAGTGCGCTGACTGAAGGGGCATAAAATGAACTTTGTAGTCGTTAATAAGATATAAATTGATGAAGAAACAACTTGAAACAGAGAAGCGCCCCTTTGAATCAAACTACGTTCGTCTTTTTATTTGTCTCTCAGAGAGGCTTCCAAAATTATTAGCGACTGGCGGAACAGATCACGCGAATATTGTGCATTTTATTGTGCAAAGGCGAGTGCATTTTGTATTGCAAAATAAAGACAGCCCATCGCAGAGGCAACGATTCGTTATTGAACGAACACTTTAGTGATCGACATGAATCAGCTAACGGACGATCAAAAAATAAACAATTATTTCCAACAGTGACGCCAACCCCAGATCCCCAGAAGTGTCGCAGGTTCGCCATTTTCTCGATCTCATTTTGCTTGCTGTAATCGTGCAGGCGACTCCATCTTCACTGTCGAAAGCGTAGGGGATTGTACAACACCTTCTCATTTGCCTCTCAGAGAAAATTATCATCGAAATGTTAGTGAGTCGAAAATTCCCGGAGCTAGCGTGAGCGGGCGGTTTTCTGCTTACTACCGCTCGTCCAGCCGCAATGCCCGAGGGCTTTGCGCGAAAACCGTGACAACCAACCAATATCATTTTATTAGCTTTGCTACGGGAAAGGCAGCTTTCTCTGCACTACTTGTACTGCAGTTTTGATCTTGGCAAAATTCTTTCACATTTCCGCGAAACTGCCGTCTAGACGTTTTCTCGGATTCGTTGACGCTGCTTGAGGAACCCATTCGGCTTCGGAATCAACTGGCAGAAACAAGTCCTTGAACTCTAACGACGACTTTCAGTCAATACTTGTAGCGACAGCATGTGCACTGAACTGATGACTGTGAATAAACTTCTGAAGGCACTTCCAACACAAATCAACAGCAAAAAATGATGAGGCTGATTAGCGACACCTGAAACAGACGCATTGCATTTCACGCAGGTTGTATTATTAGCAATTTATTGCTGTGTGGTAATGTTTTTTGACGTCGGCGGTTGTGTCGCTGAGGTCGCAGCACACGGATCAGCGGTCCAACGGGACATCACAACAAACTTGCAGATTGTGAAACCGTCAAATACCTTACAGATCACGGAAATGCAAAGGAACGTAGGTTTTGTATTGCAAATAAAAGAGACCCCATCACAGAAGCAATGCTTTGTTGGTGAGTGAACACTTTAGTAATCGAGATGAATCAGCTACTTGAGGATTAAATGATCCGTTTCCAACAGTGACACCAACCCCCGATCTCTAGAAGTGTCGCAGGTTCGCCATTTTCTCGACTCATTGTGCTTGCTGTAATCGCGTCCACGTAATCTTCGTTGCCAAATGATGATGGTTTCGATCAGAACCAGAATTGACACTTTCACACGACAACGAAGGACTCTCTAATCAAACCAGAACTTCGTCTTCCCACTCTTTACCGCGAACTCTTTCCGTTGAACAACTCTATCGCCTACCGGATCTATTTAAGGCGTTCTTAAAGAAGAAAAGAATGCTCGCCTGAACTTCTCCACCGTCAGACAAACAAAGGACACAAGGTTCATGAGCAATAGTTGGCTCGCAGGATGAAGAAACTTCAGATCGGAACGAAACAGTAAATTGGTGATTTATAAGCGAATCTACGATTCTCGTCAAACTCAAACTGAAATGTTAAACAAAAGATATGTCGGGGAACCGTCGATGCAACAAAATGAAACAGAGAATTTTTTGAATGAAACTACGTTCGTTTTCTTATTTGCCTCTCATTGAGAAGCGTTCCAAAAATTGTTGGCTGGAGGCGGGGAGCGGCCGGATGCACCCGCTATCGAAGACCCTGACGACTCCCGGGCCAGCCGCTACTCCAGCCGCAACGCCCGAAGGTGATGCGCGGAATCTGGCTTACTGGATCAACTTTTTTTGTCGGGAACCGTCGCCGAGCCGAACATATGGCGCCGGGGTTGTGGCTTTAGGTGAAATCTCTCGAAGGAAGCGTCAGTTGATAGTGCAATTTCGGCTTCTCCAAAGAGATTCATGGGAACGGGGGAAAAGTTCACGTGTCTTCCTTTCTTTCCAGTGTAGCAACGGAGATGCGCACGAAAACTCAACTTCTTCTTCTTGTTGAAGAACTCCATTGCCTGCCTCTACGGTGTCCTCTAGGGAGAAATAAAAAATACTCGCCTGAACTTCTGCACCGTCACACAAACAAACGACGCGAAGTTCAAGAAAATCATTTGGATCAGAAGATGAAGGAACTTCAAATCGGAATGAAACAGTAAATTGGCGATACATAAGTGAATCTATGATTGTCGTTAAACTACGGAGACAGCATTCATCACGCATTCCCGATTAGAAATAATGGCGCGCTAATTAGCGCCCCCTGAAACGGATATCTCAATGTCACGCAAGTTGTTTGGCCAAAGCAAAACGGCACAACATTTATTGGTGTGTTGTAGCATTCGTTGAGGTAGAGGGTCGTGTCGCTGTGGTCGTCGTCGACTCTTCGATCTTCCATCCCATGTCAGCGAGCCTCTTACGGAGTTCGACGATCACCGCTTCCACGTTAAGGAGGCGTCGTTGCATCTGAAACACTCTTTCGCCTGGTTTGAGACAAACCGAGTTGGCCTTTGAGACGATGAACTCGGCGAGACGTTTGTCGTTTTCCTCGATGAAGAAGTGAAGACAACGTCGTGCCTCAGTCAAGTCTAGAGAGTCCAGAACCAAGCTGAGTGCTAAAGAACGTGAAAGTGAAAGTGCTTTCCCCCACTCGGATGAAGCCCTCCTTGTCTAGCGAGCCTTCGAAAGAGATCTTTGAGGAGTTCGAAGATCAGAAGACGTTCTTCGGGAAGCATTTCCTGCAAAGAACGTGAGCGTAGATTTTAGCTGATTTGCAGCGAGACTCCGCAAGACTCACGCCTCTTTGATAAAAAGAAAAGGGACAACAGGTGCACTGATATCCCGAACTATCACAACGAATTAGCAAATTTTGAAACCGTCAATTCTGTTCAAAAACGAGCGTCAAATTCAGACTCTGCGCACAAGACTAAGCAATTTTCCTACTTGGTAGCAATTGCCGATTGCAAGAGAGAGCTATCGAATTGCGAGACGGCATCCCAACTAACGTACAGATTATGAAACCTTCAATTCCAACTTATTTGAACTTGCATACCTCCAATGCCGTCTCGGTGAGATTGAGAAGTCGCCGTGCATCTCGATTCGTCAGAGCATCCACCCATTCCCGATAGCGTATCGGTTCCAAACTCGATGCTACCGTATCCAACGCAGCGAGTGCTGTGGAATTCTCCTGGAGGCTTATGACGACTTTGCAAGCCGACCTTGAGGAAGTCTCTCATCACCCGTGTCTCTGATGTGGCGCAGACGAAGGGAACCTACATAAATTGAAAGGACGAAGAAGAAGTATGAAAACCCTCTGTTCAATGAGCTCGAAGGTGTCAGCGGTTTCTTCGATTCTTTGGGTGAAAGAAGGATCGAGATTGGCGTATTTGAGCATTCTTCGGGAACAAAGTTCAAGGCGTTCCAAGTCGCGCTGAAATCGAATAAAATTGTTTGCAAGTCAGAAGATGAACTCACGTCGTCAGCTGAAACACTAATGCAAGAGATCGACAAGAAGATGATCGTGGCCAGCAACAACTCTGAGCAGATATTCTGGTCTTGATACAGCAAACTTACTCATCAACGCCGATGGGACAACGACAACAGACCGACTGTTGAAGGTGGACATGCTCACAGGATTCCTCACCCATTCGCCTCTGATGAAATTGGTCTAGACAACTTCCGATTTCATGCGATCGACCTGTGAATCCAGACTAAGCGACGGGCTAGTGTTTATGTTGAGCAAATGACTTTCATCACAATATTGCAGATCAAGGTATGTGCCTTGGATTGCCAACTAAAATTTCAACTAAGTTCAACACTTGGCGGCAGAATCAACTTCTGGACTTGAAAGAAAAAATATATTATCAATATGAATCAGCTAACCGACGATCAAAATTTAATGATTTCTTGCTGATAGTGACGTCATTTCCAGATCATGTTTTCCTTTAGCCGACAGATAACTCATCCTCTCAGTGAGAGCTGAGTCATGTCGGCTAGTCTCGCCTCTTCTTTCTCGAGTAAGCAGAAAACAGTTTCCGATAGCATTCTCGGCAGAAGAAAAGGAAGAGAAGTAGAAGTCTCAGATAGCCTGCCGAAAGTCGGCAAACAAATCTCTCCAGTGTTTGGGAGCTGCGTTTGAAGTGAGTACACCGTTCCAACACGCTCTTATGTGACAGCCGTTATGTTTCCTTCACTGCCGGCTTGATGCTGATGAGTGAGAAGAACAAAACAAACATTGACAAGTTTATCATGACCCGTACATGTTCGATTTGCATTGTACAACATTCTGCAATAAATACACTTCACAGTATTACAAAGGAATACATCGCTCATAGATACTATCACCGAGCGAAAAAAGCCCTTCTACTCGGTCTCTGTACAAATTTCTTCAGCTTTTCGAGATGCCTCGCAGAGAGGCGATGATCGAGCATCACAGGGGTTCAGCTAGAAGAAAAACCCTCGGAAGTCCGATACACCGTTTTCCGGTCTGTCCGACGATTACCGCCCAGAAATCC
>JAQIXL010002780.1:0-11976 GCA_034700245.1 Poikilolaimus oxycercus | reverse complement strand
GGTGAAGAGAGAGGAGGAAGACGAATCCGACGAGTCCGCGGCTGGAGTGTCGTAGAAATGGGAAGAGCCATTGGGGAGACAGCCTATGATAATGTTCATCTTCAACTCGAGGGTGTAGCTCGGTCTTCGAGGACACAGCAGACTCCGATGAACAAAGATTGAGGATAATTGCCAGTTGGAAGACGGAATAAAGAAGATTTGAAGCGAGAAGTGTTTATGAGATGTTTTGAGTGAAGGGGGAAGAGGAAGATCACTGAGAAGTCCAGAAGAGAAGATGGTTGACGGAGTCCGTCGCCGAAGGATCGCGAACCGGCTCGTCGCCCTCCGTCGTCTTCCCGTCGATTCCATCTCCTCCACTCAGCACCAACACCTGCACCTCCAGCCTCTTCACACTTCTCTACCTGACTGCTTTGCTGAGTGGGCGCGTTGAGTGACATCCGCCGTGCCTGATGCGAGGAGGACGCTGAAGCGGCGAGTGGAATGGCGAGAAGAAAACGACAAGGGCCCGCGTGACAAGCTTCGCATACTCGAAGATGGGGATTCGGGGACACGCGGGCTGGACCGAGGGCTGTCCTGCAAGAGAATCCTCTTCTGGAGAGAACAAACCTGAGTATGAGACCAGCGGAAGTGCCAATCCAAAGCTCGTTCCTCACAGCGAGAAGAGCCGAAATACGCAGACATCCCATCTTGTGCTCGCGGATGATCTCTTCACCCGCTGAAGACTCGAGTTCAAGGAGAAGAAGAGATTTACAGGAGAGAGTGTGATGGACGGTGGAGGCGATGGAAAACTGCGAAAGGGGACGTAGGGAGAATGCGTGGAAGACACGGACGACGGCTGATCGACGAGAGGCGACAAAGAGGGTGGAGGCGTGCACGCAGAGAACACTCACCGCCTCCTCGCATTCTGAGAGTTCGGCCGTCCTCTGTCCCTCGGTCTTCCTTCAACTTCCTTCACTCACCTCGATCTTATGAGAAGTAGTGTTGAGGAGGGAGAGGGTGTTCTGAGATCCGAAGCAGAGACGATCTCCCACAGCCGCCAAGGGGAAGAGAGCCTTCTTGTGATCGACACGCACGGAGACCGGATGCTCCAGGTCCCATGTTCCATCTGAGAGGAGTGAGAAGGGAAGAGGGAAAGGGACCAGAAGAGAAACGGAAGGCGAACAGCTGCACTTGGTTGGGGGAGGCCGTCGAGACGAACACTTGGTCGTCCACGAAGCAGACGTCCTTCACGGGAAGAGCAAGGCGAACCATGCGTTTGCCTCGCAATCCCGAAGTGGGATTCATGATGAAGAGTCTGAAGGGAATCTCGAGAAGAGAAGGAGACGCACTCGCCGTCGTCGTTGCCTATCCAGACCGTCGTCCCCTGGCCACTCGTTGATGCGGCGTCGCGATCCGAGTCTGAGGAGTTGGAACTACTGCAAGGGGGCCTTGAATGGAGAAGGAGAGAGAGACCTCGACAACTGCATCCAGCCCGTGTCCTCGCCGTTCAAGTCGCGCGACTTCTTTCGATGACTTCTCTGTGCGGGAGCCTGCACGGTGGTGACGGCGACGATGGAGGCGTTGCCGATGCCAACGCAAGACTCCACTCGAGGCTCGCCCGAACTGCCCACTATCACAGTCGCCACCTACAAGCATCAGACTCTATTCTCCTAAAGAAAAGAGACCTGTCCAGAGAACTTGTCCGATGTGCAAACCCAGATAGCGGGCCGAGTGGACGAACTCGTCCCCCCCACTCGCTTTCCCAGACTCGGCACGAAGCTCGCCACGCAGAACTGAGAAGGCCTCGTTGAGTGAAGGAGGTCTCACATGAAGTCCGGGTCGTGTCTGATGGGCGATGATGGTCTTCAACTGGGGGTTCGTCGGTTCCAACTTGTGGAGGTTTCCGAGGGCCGTCTTCGACTCCTTGAAGGCCGTCTCCCAGACGGCCCTCTTCTCGGCGGATCCGAACTCGAGGACGAGACTCTCGACGCCACTCAACGTCGTCACATTCAAGGCGACACTCGTCAGATCCGGATTCGAGGAGATCTCCTCGTGAAGACTTCTCAGACGCTGCTTCTTCTCCGTCTCCACTCTCTCCAAGTTCTCCATCAACTCCTAGAGACTTTCTTCTCCCATCAAAATCTTCACCTGCTCGGGTTCCTTGAGAAGTCGCGAGAGTTCCAGCATCTTCCTCACCACATTCAAGTCTTCCTTCGTCGTCTCCGCCTTCTTCTCTGTCTCTAGCAAGAGGGAGTAAGTGTCCTTCGCCACTTCCACGTCGTCCAATGAGAGCTTCACGAGGAGTTTGAAGCGATTGTTGTCGAGGAAGTCCGGAGAAGGGATTCTGGCAAGAAATCGTCCACTGGGTTACGGTACTCACAGCGAATTCTTGGCGTTGCGTGCAACTGGAGACTTCCTCTTCACAGAAGTGACAATAAGTTGATCGGAGACTGTGAAGAGACAACGCTGACGACGACCTCGAGGACCCGTCACCCAGATGAGATCGTAACGAAGGAAGTTCCGCCCCGTCGAGACGAGCTAAAGAACTTCTCCTTCTCAAGTCAGAGAACTCACGTCGTCGAGGCCGTCGACAATAGCCTCGATCTCGCGCAGTCGTTGCTCCATCTGCTCGTTCTCCTCGCGCTGCTGGTTGATCGCCACGGCCAACTATTCCAAGATGAGAGAAGAGGAGAAAGAGAACCTGATGAATGTGTCTGGCACAACGGACGAGTCTCTCGTGGTCGGCGTGGTCGACGGGGGTGTGCTTCAGCATCTGCTTCACCATCAACTCGTAACTCAAACTCGCATCATCCCATGGAGAAAGGAGACTTACCGAGGAACCCGTTGAATAGGAGTGATCAGAATGGACTCCAAGTCCAATTTGTTCCGATGATCCCGGCAACATCTCTGAGAAGGATTACTGTAGAAGAAGAACCTCATGCCTGATAATATTTCTCGAAGGCGGGCTTCTGTCTCGCTCGGTTGATGGCGCTCTTCGCATACTTGAAGTTGTCCACGAAGGACATGTACGTCTCGACCATCGAACGCTTGGTGAACTGAGACTTTGTAAGGGAAGAAGGAGAAGGACTCACGTGGTGGAGGAGGACATCGCCGATGACCGTGTCCGACTGCCAAGACTCGATCCGGGACTTGAGAGATTCGAGTAGAACCTGAGACTGAGAAGAGAGGAGAAAGGGAGACCTGATGATGAGTGAGGATCTCGGGCACTCGGTAGAAGATCTTGTCCACAAGACCCGCGTCGATGAGAGTGGCCTCGAGGGGCTGTCGCAGAGGGCGCATGTACCTCTCGACGAGGAAGGTGAGACCTTCGACGAAGGACGCCTCCGTCTCGAAAAGCTCTTGAGCAGCTAACTTGCGAACCGAGTGATGACTGCAGTCTGTGAGGGAAGAGGAAGAGTTCTCACCGTCGAAGACTCGCTCGTGATCTTTTATTCCAGAGAAGGACATCCGCCTGCAGGAGATGGTCCTCGCGGTCTCCTTCGCCTGTCGACTCCGAGTAGACGTAAGGACTCCTGGAAGAAGTCCTTGTCGAAGAAGGGCACTTACCAGGAAATGGAAGGATGTTCGGGGGAACTGTGTCTTGAGGACTTGAGCGACTTGAGGAGTTTGGAGAAGCGGGAGACGCCTGCCAGAGAGTCGGCCGTCTTTGCCTCGAAGAGGGAAGGGGAAGAGGGCGTCGCTGAAGGGAATAGTTCGTTGGCCCGAGGACGACGATTTCTGCTGCGAGGCGATGTCGAGGAAGGCGTCTCGAATGCGTCGAGGGAGAGGTAGCTCTCAGGAGCTGAGGTCTTCCTCTTGAGAGGAGTTCGACTGTTGTGATAGGTGTCATAGCTGGCGGGCAAGAAGTAATCGTGCTTGATGGAGGGAAGGAATTGCATGACTCCCCGAGGACGGCCGAGACGAGTGGAGATGCCCGATTGTCTGCGGAGTCTCTTTGGACGAGTCTCTCTCACCTTGTTGCATCGCTGCCACTTTCGGCCGCCGTCGAGGCGCCATCGTCGAGATCCGCGCTCGAGGGCGGCGGTGGACGACTTTCAGCAGGAATTTTGAGGACGCGTTGAAGACATTGGATGCTCTTCGCCGCGTCTCGCAACTCCTCGATGTCTGTCGCGATGAGAGCTTCTTCTTCCTCGTCGGCGTCTGTCGAAGACGAAGCCGCTCCCTGCCAGCTGCCTTCTTCCTCAAGAGAGCACTTACAGGTTCATTGGAGAAGTTGAGGGTGAAGGAGTGAAGGAGCTGTCGAAGGGCGTCCACGTCGATCTGCTTCGACTCCACACTCGGCTCGGAGTTGGTCTTCCTCAGAGTGGTCCTTCTCCTTCTCGTCTCCTTGTGAACATGACTCCCCTTGTCATCTCGCTTCTTCCTTGTTTTCAAGGCGTTGTCCCCGTCGGCGGCGAGGTTGAAATCGGAGCGTCGTCTGCAGAGACTCCTCTCTCCTTCTTCTCATTGCCCCTCCTCTTCACAACAAGCATTCAGTCATTTTTTGAAGAGAAGATGAGTGTAAAGGAAGAGGGACAGACGCACCTCGTGGGTCGAGAACGGAAGGAGTTCCGGGCCGAGGGGGAGACCGTCGCTGATCGCCGAGGAAGACGCACCGGGGACGACGACGACGAGTCCGACGAGGAGGAGGAGGCGTCTCGAGGAGGCCTCGGCACTCGCAGCGACATCGCCGCCACTCAGGTAAGCGACCGCCGCCCGAGAGACCTCAACCTCGGCCGGCAGAGCAGCTGACTCGCCCCGCCGCCCACCGGTCACTCCGAGGGAGAGGGAGGGGTAGGGGCGAGAGGCCATCGCCAAAGCAACTTCCCCCTCGAGGAGACTCTTCTCTCTCGCCTCTCGGATCATTTCACGACTTGAGAAAGAACGTCTGAACAGGCTTGTCTTCAGAGACTAAAAGAGTTTGCGGTCCTTTCCTTTCTCTTGTGGGAGAAGGAGGAAAGTGATGGTGGACGGGTCCTCGAGAGCCCCGAGGCGTGATCGAGGCGGTTGCGCAAGAAAGAGAGCGACTCTCGGACGGCGTCCGAGGACCCGCCCGGGTCGGCCTCGTTCCGCTCGCGAGGATCCCGCACCGCTCGTCGCCTCTTCTTCTCTTCGTGTCCGCAACGACCCCCTTTTGTCTTCTTCCACTTGCCTCCCTTCACTTTCCATATGACGTTAGTTCTTCTCCTACTTTTCACTTTCCTTCCACTTTCACCTCGGGTACCCTACCGTAGTCGTTGATTGCAGAAGTGTCCTCTGGTTGTTGCTTCTCTGTGTGCCCCTCGCCGTCGAGGGTCAGTCGCGTGGCCCTCCCGGCCCCATCTCCTCTCACTTCCTTGACTGGCTCATCGCTCACGGCTACGAAAGGGAGAACTTCGACCGACCCGATGTTGGCCCGAATGGCAGCTTCGGAGGTCGACGCCGTCCCAGCGACGCGATCCACAACGAGCCCGTCATCTTCATCCACGGCAACGGCGATGCCGCCCTCCACGCTCAAGCCCCACTCGCGACGGGCTGGTCCCGCTCCATCCAGTACTTCCTCGAGCAGGCAACATTCCCTTTCACTTCCTCAATGTGCATTCAGAATTACACAGAATCGGAACTGTATGCGACGACCTGGGGAGAGGCTTGGGGCGGCGGCTCTATCCTCGACACCTACAACACCATGCACACTTGTGCCAATTTGATGTGAGTCTTCGAGAGAAAAACACATCTTCAGGTATCTTCGCAAGTTCGTCGAGGCCGTTCTCGAATACACCAAGGCTCCCAAGGTGGATGTGATAGCGCATTCTCTAGGAGTTCCTCTTGCCAGGTGAATTTTCTTTCTTGTCTTCAACTCTCCAGGAAAGTACTCAAAGGAGGAGGTCTGATCGGCACGGACGGCAACTGCTCCCTCGGTCCTCCTCTCACAGACCGAGTGGACACTTTCCTCGGCATCGCCGGCGCCAACTACGGTCTCTGCGTCTGTCAATTGGCCCAGACGGTTCCTGCGTGGTGCAACGCCCTCGACGGCCTCTATCCTGGCTACACTTGCCAAGACCAACTTCTCTGTGGATACACTTCGGGCAACTGCAAGCAGGAGAACTACTCCGCTTTCCTCGAGAAGCTCAACAACGACCCGACTCGAGAAGCGCAACATGTCTACGCCATGTGGAGTGATGGTGTGCCTTCTGGGTCTTTGGGGATAATGAACAACAGACTAATAGCTTATGTTTTCAGTGGACGAGGTACTCATGTTTCGTGGAATGACTTGGGGTAAGTTCCCCTTTTTTTTGCCTTTCAACATGGAATAGGCAAGCCGACAGCACGAATTCCTGGAATGAATGGTCGTTGGATCTCAGATAGGAATGGACACATCGCCATGAAGGACCTCACGGAGTTGAGACAATACGAGGCCGTGGTGCATCACTCGATTTGAAGTCGCTTCTTCTCCTGTAGAATGACAGAGTTTATGCGTTCAAAGCTTGGAATGAGATTATCACTGGCGTCTTTGCGACACGCATAACCAAAGGTGCTCGAAATAATAAGATACACAGTCATATGAAATAAATAAACCAAAGCATGCGACTACTTTGCCCTCTTGGCAGATCCGCGAGGTGTGGCGTCTTTTCGCTTCGTCGCTGCGGCCTTCGGAGTTTCCTTGACCTTCTCGACGACGGCCTTTCGGGCACGACTCTTCACGTCGACATCTCCCATTTCCTTTTCTATCAACGAGATGAGTGTGTTACAGCGTCGTTGCAGTTCCTACAATCCTCACCAAGATGAAAAGCTTCCGAAAAAGCTAATCTGCATGGATCTTCTGCCCAAGGATCGCTAGCAGCTCTCGAAGGATGGATCAACAAGAAGATGACTCACGGCTGAAGTTCGAGACTTGATAAACCAGTCGAAGCGGAACTGCGGCGCTGCTCGCACAGACTGGCGCAACTCGTCGTAGACCGTGTCCTTGTCGAACCCGAGCTTGTGCAATTCGCATACCTATGCTCAAACTGTGCTGAACGAGTTAAAACTACCATAAAGCGGTCTTCTTCTTCCGAATAGTTCTTTCCTTTATTCGTTCCATAGGCAATACGAAGTTGATGGAAAGGAGCCTAAAGAGAAATGCTAAAGAAAATGAATTCACCTTGTACTTGGCAATCTTCGCATCGAGTGCCTTGGCAATGGAGAGACGACGTTGGATGCGAGCCTCGCCCTTCTCGATCTGGGCAAGGATCTTCTCGTGATCCGCCAACTCGTGAATCCTTTCCCAGAACAACTTCGCATATTCTGCCACCTTCAAACCACCTATACCGGCAATCCATAACAAACAAACTTCATCTGGAGTCTTGCTCTCGACTTCCTTGGAAATATTCTCCAGATCTTGTCGACCGTATTTCTCGTTGGCTTTGATGAATTGCGAGAAGTCTCTTCGCGACCAGTTCGCCAGACCCTGAGTCAGGAGCTCTGCCTTCTCAGTCTAAAGAGCGTTCATGTCTCAAAGGGTAATCCCACTTGCTCCTCCTCGGTCAAAGGAACGGCTGTGTCGATCTTCTTCTGCTCTTCTTTTTGCTTCTTCTCAGCTTCCTTTGGCGGAAGGTCAGTCTGACGTTGTGCCTGCAAGGATCACATTGAACATCTGTGAAAAGTAACAGATAGCGTGTTAATAGGTAGTTTGTCGAGCAGCCAAATGATCTTCTCCCAACTCTCATCACGCGAGTGCTCATAATCAGCGCGGTCTCCGCGGCAACGGGAGCTCTTCTCCCGTCCTCCAGGCTCATCTCCCCTCAGCGCGCAGAGCTCTGCGCAACGATGCTGAGTGCGGTGCAGTCTTCTTCTTCACTCCGTTCGTCCCGCTCACCCAACAACTGCAGTCAAGTGACTTCTCAACAGAGAAATCTCTTCATTTGCGGCTTCATCCCCAAGAGATGGCATAACAGGTAATTCCCCCTCCTCTCTACGTATTCCTTCCTCAGTTCCCTTCAAGCAATTGTAATGGACCTCCTCCCGGAATATTTTGTGAGTTGCAATTCCGCATCGTGGTCAGCGGACTCCCCGACTCGGCAGTTGCTTGTGAATGCGGACGTCTTCATATTCTTCGTCAACGAGTTCACTCTCGCTGACTTGAACTGTCTCTTGACACTTCAATTCGCCTGGCAGCTCATGATCCCCATTCTCATGTTGCGGCCTCCACGCACAAAACTCGTCATCTGCTCGCAGAATTCCGGCGAAACAATTCAGTGAGTCTTCAGAATCAAAGAGAATATAGTCGAGGACGAACAACGGCTACTTAATGAGAAGTCCAATGGCACGTTCACCAATGAGCGAGACTCTCACCTACGACGACATCGACTACGCCCTTCTTCAAGACATCCTATACCAAGTAAGTCATCTAGTTGATTAGTTTGGCATGACTGCGCAACGGATCATCTCTTCCCATCCTCAGGGCTACCGGATCTCCCTCGTCTATGACCGTCTCGAACATAAGCGTTCCATGACGTCCGTCGCCAAGCGTCTCAATCACATCCTTCACCCCGACAAATACGACCGTCCCTCCACTCCGCACACTTCCGCCAATTGTCTCGCTGTGAACACCTATCCCAAGGACAAGATCAACACTGTTAGAGCCACGCCCGCTCATCTAAATGGAAAAGCTAAAGTAACGACAGTTGAGAAGAAGCCGACGTTAACACCGTCTGCCAGCGAGGGCAAGGACATGCGGATGAGCAAGAGCATGGTGAATCTGAGCTCCATCAGCCGAGTCCCAACAGCACCAGTCATTTCTGAGCAGGAGGCAAAGACGAACGGCCTCAAGCGCCCCAACAGTGGCAAGGGACCTAAACGATCGCCGGTCTTCACAGCGGGTCCCGTGAGACAAAGCACTACCGACTCGCTGAATCACAGCACCCGCTCCTTTTCCACTTCATTCGAGCGCAGGTGCGTCTTTCCGGGCTCCTTGCAGACGCTGAGACTTCTTTCAGCATGAGCAGCCTCGACGATCTGTCCAACTATCAAAGCACCCAATACTTAGTCTTTCCAGTCAAGGACCGTACCCAGAAACCAGTGCTTATTCGCTTCCCAGAAGATTTAATAGAAGACCGCAAGGAGGACGAAAGCGTTTGGGGCTCAGACACGAGTCTCGAGGAAGAGGCCCTCATCGCTCCCCGGATCAGTGGAGACCTCGATATGCCCGAGGAAGACTCCCCAGTTGCAAGCCCCGCTCCCTACCTTCAAGACCTTGACTGAGACTCTACACTCGTATTTTGTCGTAGTAATAGAAATGACTTCAACACGCGCACCTTGTAGCCGATGGTCTTCCGATGCAAATAAACTTCCTTGTCGATGAGTTCTTGCAATCGTTTGGGATAAAACTGGAAGTCGTGGATGTGCGGCAACTTGGCTGGTCGAGGTGCCTTCGGGGCTTTCGGTTCTGCATGACCTCCACGCATCGCCTCACGAAAATATGCATCCACCTGGAAGGGCAAGGAAATAGTGTCGTCGGGCATAGTAAAAATTCTCACCTGATAATTTGCCTTTCTCTCGCGTTTTGGTGGCTCGATCCAATAGCCAATGCCATTCGTCTTCTGCATTTCGCGATAGTTCTGGCCTTCGAAGTTGTACACGGACATTCCACCGTCCTTGTCGGCGCCGGGCACATCGAGAGTGAAGTTCCGTAGGCTCGACTCGCCAAGATGTTCTAGTCGTTTGTCCAGTTCCGCTGTTTTCTGCTCGGCTCTCGAGAGAATCGTATCGATATCTTCGTCGGTGACTGTCGCATCCTTCGAAGCGAACACCTGTTTATGAGAGCTTGTACTGGAAGAAGTCAAGACTTACTTGATCGGCTCCGTATCGAATCATATCCAACATGTCATCTTTGCCAAGGGTTTTCTGCGCTTCGGCAAGGCGACCCTGCTGAATAACGACAGAGTCAAGACGAAGCTTCATCTCAGCACGCTCAATGATGCGCTCTTCGACCGTGTTCTCCGTGAGGAGTCGGAAGACGCGAACCTATAAAGCACAAGTTTGTCGGATGTAATGAGAGAAAGTGCATACCTGTTTCTTTTGTCCAATACGATGAGCACGATCCATGGCTTGAAGATCGCATTGCGGGTTCCAGTCGGAGTCATAAATGATGACGACATCCGCTGTGGCCAAGTTAATTCCGAGACCGCCAGCTCTCGTGGTGAGCATGAAAACGAACTTCTCACTGCCGTCCCTATTGAACTCGTCAATGGACGCCTAGACCAGAATTGCTTCAAAATAAAAAGAAAAGATCAACCTGACGATCTTCGTGATTGGTTTGTCCATCAAGGCGACAGTACTGCCACCGACGCCACCAGCAGTAATCCTCAAGAAGATCGAGAACACGAGACATTTGTGAGAAAATGAGAACGCGTGATCCTGCAACGCGATTCGGGGTTGAGAAGGTGCAAACCTTGTTCTTTTAACCGAAAGAGAAGCTTGTCAAGGACGATCATCTTGCCAGAGTTGTCCACAAGATGTTGATCAGTGGTGTAAGGAGGTCCAGGCTCAGCTCCGTCGAAGAGATACGGATGATTTGCACATTTTCGAAGATGCATGAGAATATTCATAAGACGCGCTTTCTCCAGCTTGCCCGCTCCATTTACAACGTCGATGTCTTTGAGAAGAATCTTCGTGTACCATTCACGCTGCATTTTCGTCAAGCCGACGTAAACCTAGAGACTTATGTATGCTAAACGCAGCTTGCCTTCACTTCCTTCTTCGGCAGCAAACTCTTCTCCACGTCAGACTTTATACGACGCAAAAGGAATGGACGCAAAACCTTAAGAAATAAATGAGTTCTCAAAATGGAAAACCTTGTGAAGACGAGCGACGAGATCGACATTGCCGATCATCTCATTGGCCGTGAACCACTGATCGAAATCGTCAGATGAAGCAAACATTTCGGGTAGAAGGAAATTCAGAAGAGCCCAAAGCTCGTGCAAATTGTTTTGCAGTGGTGTGCCCGTTATGAGAAGGCGATGGCGCGACTTGAACTCGCGTACAATCTCAGAGAGCTAAACACCCATTGAAGAAAAAATTAAAAGAAGGAGAAAACCTTGCTCTTCTCATTCTTGATACGGTGGGCTTCGTCAATGACGATGTACTTCCAGACAAACTTTTTCAATGTCGCCTTTGTTTTGAGAACCATTTCGTAGGAAGTCACAACGACGTCAAATTTCCCAGGAAGCATGACATCTTGAATGACTTTGCGCTGCAATCGTATCATTAGCTCATTAAGGATCCATCAAAGTGGCATGAAGAAGTTTAAAAACATACTCTGCTCTCTTCATCTCCAATAAGACAAGTAGAAACCAAGGTTGGGCACCACTTCGCCAGTTCATTCATCCAGTTTTGTAGAGTCGACTTCGGGGCAATAACGAGATTTGGGCTACCCATACTCCGGTAGTGCTTCATGTAACCAAGCAGCGCAATCGTTTGCAGCGTCTTTCCAAGTCCCTAAACAAGCAATAATCTATTTCGAGACAACTAACCATTTCATCGGCCAAAATTCCGTTTATGCCGTTGTGTTGCAGAGAAATTAGCCAGTTTAGTCCACGTATTTGATAGTCCCTCATCTCACCGCCCTGCAAACCTTTATTAGGTTTAAACAAATAGTTTACCTTGATATAGTATGGACTCTTATCGAAAATGTGAGCCGTAGCTTCCCCTTTTACTGTCTGAGAAAGCAGCTCTTCGTCTTCCTCCTTTTCTGTCTTTCGATGACGATGATCACCAACTGCTCCATCCTGCGAAGCAGTCGGTGTTACAGGGGCTGCAGCTCCTTTCTTTGGCCGCCCACGACCTTTTGGACCTGAGAGATGCTCTGTTTGAGTAGGATTGCTTACCTGGTGACCCAGTCACAGCATCACCCGTGCTCAAACAGTGCGAGAACGTTTCGGTTTTCTGTAGAAGAGCCTCGAAACAGACATGTTACGGGTCGGACCCGGGTCGACCCGGGTCGAACTTTGAAAAGTCGGGTCGGGTCGGGTCGGGTCGAGG
>JAQIXL010002779.1:0-11981 GCA_034700245.1 Poikilolaimus oxycercus | reverse complement strand
TACTTCTTCAGCTCATTCCCCTATTGTGTTCGACAACCTTAGCGCATTGCCGCCTATACAAAACTGAAAAATATTTTGTTTAAGTGATGTCGTTTTCTTTTACTTTGTAAAGCGTGCTAAAGAGAAAGAGATTGCAACACAACCATATCAGAGGCTGGCGAACGAACATTCCCCGGTCGTCTCAGGTTCTCGGCGCTGTTCATTCATTTCGCCACACTCTCGGCCTCTGATCACAAATCGACAAAACAACCACCTCAGTTCAACACTCGCTCCCTCTGTTCGTCCGGCTGTTGTTTGCGAGTGTGCGCATCGTCACCGGGCGATTTCACCGACTCGACCGCTCGACAACACATTGCGTGCCGAAAATCTCTCCCGCAATTTTTCGGTGCACACCTTTGGTGTTGTTCAGCTTTGACAGCGCAATTCTTCGTTGCGGGCAATTCTGAGAAAGATTGAGAGCATCAATGAGACGTTGAACGAAACGCGTACGAGAGCAACAGCACACCCTTCCTTATCCTGAATGCATCACGCCATGTGCTTTGAGCCCCTCAACGCCTGCTTTGTGTTTACGTTTCGGCCACGTCAGGCCGGGGTGGGTCTATTGAGTGGAGAGCCAAATTGGCAAGAGAGAATCGAGAGACACCAAAAGAGTGAGCCATATTCGGCTCGAGAGACAGAGAAGGAGGAGGAGGAGGAGACGGCACGCGTCGACACGCGGCATGTGACTCGTGGGGCTCGATGGCTTCTTCCCCCTTTCTCCCCTCCTAGCCCTACTCCTGCCCCCTGCCCCCTGCCACTCGTGACTCGATTCAACGCGCGTCACATAGTTTCCCTCCACTCCCTTTGGTCTCTTCCTCGGCCACCTCTCTGCTCTCACTCCGACATCCCTTTTCCCAACAAGCTGACCACTTTTGTAAGAGAAAGATCAACGTTCAAACCCCCGCACCTGTACATAGGCAAAGCCCCTGTGTATACTGTAGAGTAATTCGAGAATACACTTGACGGGGGAACGGAAGGGGACCGGACACGAGAGCAGCCCATCACCCACATCGACCTTGAAGGAAGCGCTTACAGCCGGCCCAGGCCAGATGTTCCCGCTGCCCCGCTCGGTCTTCCCTCTCCCAGTCCACCATCCATTGTGGCAGACCAAGTGGTAGGCCAATTCTCGCTGCCCGTAGTCACGTAGTGTTGCGAGGCGGACGCCCTCCTCGGACCCTTTTTCTTCATCTTCGCTGGCTGACGAGGTGTTCGGTCCTCGTCCCGGGAGTGCCTCCTCCTCAGCTGTTCGAGGCGGCGTTCACGTGCTCTCGCGTGGCGCGCGCGTCCTTCTGCCGCGGCTGGGCGCCCGGCGCCCGCCCTCTTCTCACATGATATCGATTCGACCCCCCCTTCGTCGTCGCGAGCCCGTCACCCCCCGTAGCCAGCCTCTCCCCGCCTTCCTTTGCCGGGCCGTCCCAGTCCGCCCCGCGCGAGCAGAAAATAGAGGCCGCAGCGCGCTCGAATCAGCTGATTCCGACGATGACGCGGACCGAACATTGAGAGTTTTTTTTTTTTGAAAATCTCAATCCTTGTATGGGGATCTTGTAAGTGGGTTCGAGTCCCTTTCGTTCCGATGACCTTCATGTCGAGTAACGGCGCCTGAATCAAAGAAAGACGGGGAAGGGGTCATGACACTTTTCGGTCGTCACGCGTGTCTCTTTTCTCCGGTCAACTTCTCTAATTTCTCTCTCCTTCTCGACGTCCACCTCGGTGGGACCCGTCTTTGTTCAACTTCTTATCGTCTTGGTAAAGAGTTCATAAAAGAATGTCTGGCCGATCTCTGCTGCAACCTTCCACCCTCTCCTCTCCTCTAGTCGGTGATGTCTTTCTCTGCCACGAGACCTTCTTTTCTTCGTAACGGAAATGAGCGGTCAGCTGGCGCACCCGGGTATATCAGCACTCGCCTAAGCCGATTACTCTGAGAACTTGATTTCGGCACAGGAAGACCCCTTCGTTGATTACCAAAAGGCACTTTCCTATCATTCAGACATCGAATGGGGAAATTTTGCGTGCACTTCTTTCAGCATATGATTTCCCTTCATAAGTCATCTAAAAAGAGGGGGCAACCCCCAAAACGACATAGCAAGCGAGCTTATCAGAGGATTTTTTGCTCTTCATACACCGGGGTAGACCGCCTGTCAGCGTCTACTCAATTTGCCGACCACTCCGTTTTCCTCTCACTTCTCGATGAAACGTGAGAGATGGCCATTGGGCATCGACAATCTTTCATTCTCTTTGGTGGGCCATGGCTTATCGCGGTCTCCCTCAGAGTTCGTAGGCACCAACATGCCTCCTCAACTCCTCGATAACTGGTTGTCTGATTCCACTCCGCATTGGTTCTCATCGTCAAATATGGGCGTTCCTCGTCCGCCCGCACGTTCTCTTGCACAGTTCGCGTAGTTTTCGAATGTGACCGCTTCCCCGTACCATACGATGCAAAGAAGGGAGGAGGAGGAGGGGGGAGGACGTGTCTGACGGAGTAATTGCAGGTCGGCATTCGCTTCCCCTCGCCACACGCCGAACGCCTCGCAGTCGTCGACGCGCATGTCCTTCTTCGACTTCTCGAAGCCCCAAATGTTCGACGTGAAGAAGCGCATCGCCGTAGCGGAGCAGGCGCAGGCCGCCGAGCAACCGCCGGCACCGCCGCCCTTGCCGCCAACTCAGCTACCCAGTGGAGCGGACTCGATGCCAGGTTAGCCCTCCTCTCCTTCTACTTCTTTTCTCTCACCGCCTTGTCCTTCTTGCATCAGCCAAACAAACCTCGTCTCGTCGGCTTTTTTCTGATCCTAGATAGAGGAGATCTCGTAAAAGCCCGCTCACGTTATTTGAGCTTGGACAATTATTTTTTCGCAAGCGTCACATGAGAGTGAGAGCGGCGTTCAAACAGTCCTTACTATCTATTTGATGACTGAGCGAGTGTTTGTGAGAATGAAATTTGTCGGTACTCCACCCAGGTTATGAAATTGAACATGTGATCACTGGGAGTCAGGTGAAACCAGATCATTAATGGGGCAAGACACAGCCACCTCCCCCCTACTTGCCTATTTGCCGGCGGCTATGTCCAAAAGGGGAAGCTCGCTCAAGCATCTCCTCTCGCGCAAGTGCAAGCGCATGATCGCGTCCCATGGCGTGCCCGGAGCCTCTCACGAGAGTTCGCTGCCGTTTGTCACATGTCCCTTCCCCCTCTCGCTCTCTTCCCTCTTCAGCTTGCAGCCCCAACTGGACTAGGGGGCGTAACGATCTCCGATGCCTTTAGTCGGGGCAAGCGGATTGTGAGGCCGGCCTATGAGGCTCGAGTCGATGTCTAATGACCAATAGGGCAGTGCCCCCTTCCAAGGGTGGAGAAGGGCTTCAATGAGCCGGACACAAAGCACATCGATTCACCGTCGGCTCCTCTGCTCTTTCAACAACGCAAAGAGCACGAGACGGTGTTGTGTGTGTGAGTGAACGTGCGGGTGCTGGCTGAAGAAGCATCCCCAGTCACATGCTTCTTCTCTCTCATTGCTCGAGGCCCGAGAGAGACGCACCGTGACCAAGGGGGTGTGGACAAGGGTGATTTCTTCAAGCGTGCATCGCCGCCGCATGGCGACCCAAATTTCGTTTCCTCCCCTTCCCTTTCCAGTCACAGGCACTCGAGCAAGCGAGTTTCCAGTCCGCAGGTGCAAGAGGGAAATTGCAGAGGAAACGAAAGGGAAATACGAGCGTGAGGGGGAATTTGGCTCTTTCCTCTCTCGTGTACAGTTCGCCTTCCCGTCAAAAGCATCCAAAGAAAAGTGCGCGGAGGAAGACGGCCTCCGCGTGGAGTGAAATAGCCAATTGGCGGTGGTCTCGTCGCCTCGTGCGATGTTTGCCAAACAGCGAGGCGGATTGGTGCCAGGGCGAATGCTTGGTCGAAGGGAGAGAGGGGACCTTTGTGCTTAGAGGGAAGCGTCGACGAGGCGCTTGCTTGCAGGGGGCGAGGGGCGAGAATGAAGAGCATACACATCCAAGTAGCTTTACACGTAGTTTGACACCGAGACTACCTCTTGCTACGTGGAGAACGCTGTACCTAGCCAACAGACAAACGGTTGCGGCTGCAGTTTACGAGCCCCCACTTCATCACTTCCTCTCTCTGACCAGATGGTAGCTTTGACAGAAAGTACACACGGAACTCTTGCTGACAATAAAACTTTTGCAGAATCATGGGTCGAGTTGGCGCCGAGTCGACAGAGTCTCTGCAGCTCCGTGGATGCAAATCTAGTGCTTGTCGAGGGTGAGAAGGAGCATCAGAACAGCGGTAATAGCAATTCAACTAAGGACTCGAGACTGAGGTTTCATTATTTTCGTCGATGAAGCCTTCTTCTTTCAGTCCGGTCAGCGTGCAGAGTCCACATGTGGAGTTCGAGACGAGCCTCGAACAGGTGAAGTACAAATTGGCTCGCGACATGCTGCCGCCGGGCCGTGGCACCGACTGGATTTGGGACTGGTCGAGTCGACCCGAAGCGATGCCACCGAAGTGAGACTCTCCAATGTCTCTCAAGCTAGGATGTTTTAGGGGCATCCGCATGCGCCAATATGGCTCCAACCTCACCACCCCGCCGAACTCGCCGGCGCCCGAGTTGTCGGGAGTCTTCTCGTGGGCGGCGGGGGCGCACGACGACGCCGCGAAGCCAGTGGCCTCCTTCCTCTCCGTGAAGGTCGTCGTCGGCTTTATCGTCACGAACTTCGTCACGTTCGTCCTTGGAGCGGCTATTGGGTAAGTCGTCTTTTACGTCTTCATAAAAAGTTTTTCCTTCTAGATTTGCGGTTTGCAAGCGACTCGCGAAACAGAAAGAGATCTGAACGCCTTTCATTCGAATGATCTGTGTGAAGCACCAACAACGAAAGAATTGCATCAGTCACCATTAAGAATTCTTCCTCTTCCCTCCTCTTCCACTGTACAGTAGACATCCCTTGCCCCCCGGCTTTCCACGCTTTTCAAGTTCCGTCTTGATGACGTCCAAAACCGAAGAAAACATTAGTCACGACAAGATTCGGCTACAGCGGTCAGTATTCAACCCCACTTATACGTCTCTCAAGAGATAGTAATCCTTTCATAGTTCGACAATTATCTGCGTAGAGAAAAAGAAGCCCCTTTTATCCGAAAATGAGTTCATTTACCAAACGTCGTAAATTTCAACCATTCGCGGACACTAAAACGTGTTTGCGAAGCATCACTTCTTCGTTTCGTACGGTCGACAACAACGTCGTTCCAAACTTGAACTCCATTGTTCAAAAGTGTTTTGGCTGAAGTACGTCCTCCTCTCATCGTTTCTGACTTCTTTTGATGTTTCTCGCAAAGTCGTCCATCCACCGGAGCGTTGCCTTTCGAACTCTTCCAGCTTTGCAGGGCTTCCTTCTCCCTTTTTCGACCTTTGTCTTTTCTTTTTGAGATAACAGTTACGCCAAGCACATTTCAACCGCATTACCGTTCTGATATTGCGGGCTGCGTAGCTGAACTCTTCTTTCCCTCCCCCCCCCCATATTGTACATAAACTTGCACTCATTCGTTCCAATTGTACAGAAAACAAATTGCTCTATTCTTCTTCTTTTCTTCCTTTACAGATGCCGCGTCTTAACGTTTCACAAGCATCTATATGTATTTAATTTATGCGTCAGAGAGAACCACTTCTTCTTGTCATGCAGGAAAGTACATAAATATTAAAGACCACTGCTTCCTATATGAAAGCAAACTGCGCCGAAACTGACAAAGATTCAGCTGCAAGAAAACGCGGTAAAAATTTATTCATCTGTCTTCTGTACATATCACTAACGTAATGTGACCTCACCTAGTTTTGCACTGGCAATGGGCGTGACACGCAACACAACGCAAGAAGATTCGCAAGCTCAGAATTGGCATATGTATGCTTCGGTGGTGGCTATTAAGTCCTTCACAGACCCTTGTTGAAGTAGATTCGCTTCACGTCTGGATTCTTCTTCGTAATCGCCTCATAGGCTTCGGGCTCGTACTTCTTGAGTGTTTCGATGCTCAGAGAGCTGAATGACAAATTGCCTGCATTGCATGAGCGCAAACCTTTTTTGTGGGAAGAGAGCGCATCCAACGGGGATCATGCCGCCGAAACTAAACACGTTCTACAATCTTCTTCAGCAAACATACATGAAGAAGGTGAGAACGATTTGCGTTGGGATGTTCAAGAGTCCGAAGTTCCGCATGAACCAGGCCTTCTTGCCCAATTGTTCCATAATCAATGGGATCGTCACTGCAAGTTGACGATTCCACGAGAAAGGCTGGCTTCTAACCCATGCATGGCGCCACGATGACGTTTCTGGAGAGGACCACAAGCGAGATCGCCTGCACGGCAGCAAGCCGCGACGTTCCGACGGGGTTTCCATCTTCGTCCGTGACGTGGAGGCCGCTCTTCAATTCACTGAATCATTCAGAAGTTTCGGAGCCGAGAGTTCACAAACTTTTGCCGCATGAGCGGGATGTTGATAGCGTTGGCGACGGCGACCGCCGCGAAGGGCACCATCCTCTGCAGGACGCTGCTTACTTGACGCTTAGCGAAATATGACTTCAAGCCAAGGGACATGGTCAAGGCTCCCGAAACAGCTGATCCGTACGCGATAGCGAGATCCTAAGCAAATCAAGATTTTATGTATGCGAACCGTGGTGGTAAGCTCGCTTTTGGCATTACGATTGGTGTAGTTTACTAGCGCGTTGAAAGACTGATTTGCCCACTGCCAAAAAAGAACGGCCGGCGTGGATTGATACCTAAGCACGTTTTGTTGAAGCTCAAAAATACCAGATCATCATGGCTCCACAAAGAACTGTTCCTCCATAAACATTGGCGCACATTCGGCCAGCAATATTCTGGAGATCACCGGTGTCCGGATGGAACGACGCGCCATAGACTTGTTGTGCACGATAAACTTCTTCCTTCGTCGTGCCTGGAGGTTCTTTCCTTTGTCTGAAAAGATTGAACACTAAAACCATCGTTACTTGTAAGCTTCGAGCAACTCCTTGGCAGCATAGAGCTTCGAGTTGGGCACAAAGGCGACTCGAGGATCGGTGATCGAGGCAAAATGCTTGAGGCGACCGAGGAAAGTGCTCTGATCCCACCGCGGAGCATCGACGTCGATGCGTTCTTCAAGGGCCGCCATGGTCTTCTCGACTCGGACCACGCGTCCCTCGTCTAGCTCTGCGCCTTTTGACGCGCTGCCGTCGTCGGCACTGAACTAGAAAACTCGTTTCAAGTTTCACATGGGAGCCCCAAATCGAACAGCGAAGGCGCCGCCACGCGCTCGACTGCGCGGTTGCACACGACCCTCCAGATATTCGATCTCTGGCGCGACATCCAGTGTGGTCATGCCTCAACGAGCTCTGCTCACGTATTAGTCGGAAACCGTTTATTGAAATGGTGGTCAAGACGAAGGCGAAGAGTTCTTCTTCACGACTACACAAGGAACTGACTCGACTTGATGAATATACAAATAGACGCAAAAATGAATAAGTCCGAGACGGAGAGACGAGACAAGAGAGAGACAAAAGACGATAAGCAAAGAAAGCTTTAAAGATTTTGGAGCTGAGAATGGACTTGAAGAGGATGATTTTCAAAACGTTTGTAATACTTTTTTTTGCAAAGAGCCGGTTCGCAAGATTTGAACAATATTAGAAAGAGAGAAGAAACTGCATTATTTTGTTGAATGTCAACGATGAAGAAACTCACGCGATCCTTCCTGGAAGAGAGCCAAAACGAAGAAGGAGCTCATTTTCAAACTTCTCCAAGAAGCAAAAGCGAAAATTACTCTGCACTCAAAACTGAAGGGTGCCTGAATGAGGGTGTGGGTGGTTGAAGAGAGACAGAAAGCGTTAGGAGAGAGAGAGACAGAGAAGTACCAGTGTCAGGGACGGGGGTTGGGAAGTACTCATTAGCATAAAAAAGAGATAAAGGTAGAGGAAAATGACAGACGATGAGAAAGTGGATGAGCGCGAGATAAGATAGCGTCGAGGTGGGAGTGGGAGTGGTGTGCCTCGAGCTAGAGACAGACCGGCTCGACGCGCGCATAAGCCCTCTAGAAGCCTTGGCCACCCAACCATCGAACGCCACTTCTCTAAAACAGCTCTTCGAAGGCTCTTGAGAAGAGAAAGGGACGGGGAGAGAGCTCTGCGAGACATCACAAATCGACAAATACCACGGGATACAAGAGTCTTCGAGGCGCCTGAAGGAAGGGACGGACCCTGGAGGGGAGACAGTCCTTCGCCTGTACAACACGCATAGTTAGCCATAGGCCAGAGCAACACGGAGATGCGACATGATAACAAAAGCTTGTCAACATCAAGGTAGTTGCGAGTTTGAGAAACTAATCGTGATTAAACTGCAAATTTCAGAGACAGAAAACGCGGATGATGGCTAAGCAAGAGGGTATGAAAGTTTTTTGAGAGGAGAGAAAGAGAAAGAAACTGAGCTTTTGGTTCTCGTAATGGTCGCGAACTTTAAAAAAATAATATCATTTCGGATACGAGAAATAATATGGAACTCGTAGTTTTGCCATGCCTAAACGGAGAATTTGCAGACGAACACAAACAAACACACACAAATGAGACTGGATAAGGTATATAAAGGATTGCGTTGATGATTGGGATTAAGCACTCTATGTGTAGAATCTATATGGGAAACGCACTTATGCAAGTCTGTTCACATAACACATCGGCAAGATGCACACGACGAAAGTGATGAAGACGATGTCTTTCTTGAATAAAAAAAAAAGAAGAAAGCTTATCAAGGTCGATTGAAGGGGCAAACGTAGCTGGCCGGGAACATGCCGGTACGGTTGTTCAGCGAGCCTTCCCACCAGTTCTCGTCCTCACAGTTGACCACTGCAAATTCGACCTCTTCCATCACGGCTTCGTTCTCATTTGCCAATATTTCGCTCTGCTAGTGAAGGATGTAGAAATGCCCCTTGGCAGTCATACATCACTCACACGGCGCTGCGCTTTCCGTTGAAGCGGGGGTGGACAAAGGCCGCGAAGGCCTCTTCTGCTTCCCATATGACCACTACACACGGCCCGCAATTGGTTTTCGGCGCCGAGGGATTTATGGACCATAGAACTGCCGAAACCCCAACGGGGCAGATGCCCCCTTGGAAACCTTGCGCGAAGAGAGGAAGAAGAAGACTTACGTGTGATCACTTCTCCTCTCTTGAATGCGAGTTCATTCTCTTCCTGCGGTGTGAAATCGAACATGGCCTGTACAAGTCTCGGATGCACCCTCGAGTCGCCGTCCATGTCTTGGAGGAGGATGGTGTGCGTTCGGGAGACGGATGCCGTTCTGCAAGTGATTAGTCTCGTTAGTGCTCCCTTCACGCTTCCCTGAGCAACATGTCTTCAACACTCCTTCTCACATGACAGAAATAAAGTCGGCACTTCCGTCGCCGCTGAGTCACTCGCCGGGGGATTACAACCCCCCTTTGGAGAAGGCAATTTCTCTGTATGGAGAAGGAACTTGCGAAGGAAGGAAACTCGGGTAAACAAGCCCGGGAAGAAAACGAAGGGCTGACCTGTGATAGTTGACAAGTTCGTTGAGAGAATTGAACTTGACGACCCAGAGGAAGTATTTGCCGTTGTTGTCGCGAAGCACCTTGAAGTGTTGGATCGTGTCTTGGAATCTGTAATCAACGATGTTTTTCATCTTCTTCCTTCTTCTTTGAAGATCTCCTCTTGAGGTATTGTGCTGAGGGGGCGCGATTCGGGGTCGATCTCATCGGCTTTGATCATCGGGGCGGAACTCTTGCGAGTGTGGACGCTAGGGCCAACGGGGACGTTATACTCATGTGCAGAAAAACTCGTTGAATAGAAGAGGGCGAAGGAGAGGGTGTGTGGGGCGAGGCGAGGGCGTCGTCGTCTCGAGGCGCCCCCGGTCAACGTGCGACCACCCGCCGAGAGAAGAGAAAACAGAGACCCGCGGCGGTCGCCTCCCTCTTTCATCAAAACTATCGAAAAAAGCGAGCCCTCGCAATCGAAACTAGAATGAATTGCCCCACGTTGTATGAGAGAGGAGACTGGATCGAGCTTAGAAGCACGCACTTGACGGAGATGCTGAAGTCGCCGGGCGATGACTCGGAGAGGCGGACGAGGAAGGAGCCATCACGATTTCCTGCTTTCTTCAGAAAAGCCTCGGCGTCCATTCGTGAGATCTTCCCGAGATACCTGCAATCGTGTTACCGTGTTATCTTGCAAATCCCTTGAGTGCCTTCAGTAATTTCATTAATTTCCAAGCGCACTCGTAACGCCGATTTATCGACTCTTCATTGAGGGGGATGCTGGGTGAGGCCCGAGGGCGGCTAGACCCGAGAAGCCCAATACGCACCGCCGTGCGGGCCACGGTTCGCGAAGAAAGCGCGATAAGACGCTTTGCTACACCAACCATACTCGCCTCTTTGTCTCGGTCACAAAGCTAGTTTTCCTTTTGCATCGAAAACATTGAAAAACGATCGGAGGTCGAAGGCTGAGACCGTAGCCAAGAGACCAATTATGTTGAAGCAAATTTTCTCTCGTGATCTGAGAAAGCATGACATTAAGCCGGTACATGTACTGCGTGGGCACCCCCTGGGACTGAGGCTTAGAGTCCTCGCGCGTGTGAAATTGAAGAACGAGGAAAATGTGACAACAACATACCATGAGTGATCATGCATTCGGATGTAGTTGCTGGGAACGAAGCCCTCATGACCGTCAAGCTCGGCTTTGTACCAGTGTGGGTCTTCGTCCTTGTTTAGGACCTGAAATTCGTTATCGTCATGTTGTTTCTTCTAAAGATGACACTTGAAGGTCGCCCTTCTCGCATGAGTAATGCTGATGAAGGATGCAAAAGGCGAAAAGGGTGCGAAGAAAATGAAAAACACGTACCTTCAAGATCTGTCCGCGTCGGAAGGAGAGCTCGTCGTCGGCCGTTGCCTGGAAGTCGTGCTCGGCCGTCGCTTCCATCTCGGCCCTTCAAGATGAGCGAGAGAAATAAGAAGTGAAGATGAGCGAGCACGCCGCGATTATAACATCGCCGCGAGGGAAGGAGAAGAAGAAGCCGCTGGTTGGGGACGGAACGAACGGGAGCCGACAGAATCGATGATGAGACATGCAGTGTTTGGCTTGCACTCACGTCCTCCTCCTCCCATATTCTTGCCTCCTTCGCCTGGACGACGTATTTGGCCTCTTGCCGGAAGCGAAGATCTCTCGACAAACTTCCTGCTCTCCCCCAATGAAAACACACGTTCGTCCCCTCTTCAGTCTCTCGTTTGTGTACTCAAATGCAACAATTACGCGACGATCTTCGGGCGATTTTGAAGGACAAGAACCGACTTGAATAAGAAAGTAGCGGAGAGCGAAAAAACACACGGCACTCGAGTATGAGGACGCGGAGGGAGAGCGACGAACGAGGGACGAGCGAGCGGTTTTTGACGCAAGGCGAAGTTTCAAAGGCGCCGGCCGCCTGAAGGAGCGAGGTGGAGGAGAGAGTGAGAGTCGGGGGCCTCTCTCGAAGGAGGCCGGCGAGAGTGAGAAGCGCGAGCATGGCGACGAGAGAGTGCAGGGCGAGGCGCGCAGAGTGGCGAGCAGAGACCACGCTCGCCCTCGCCTCTCAGCCGGGAGACCAGGCACGCGCTTCGGGACCCGCGCCCTTCGCGCCACTTCTACAGTCACTCGGCCGCCGCGGTTGTTCCACTGCTCTCTTTCTTTGTTCTGGTCAACCCCTCCTCCCACCTGTTCCGGTCGGGGTCACTCGGTGTCATTTTACGAGAAAGAAAGTCTTTATGCCATTTTCAGAAGAATTTGCGTCACTGAGCAAGGAGAATGCGGAGATCAGTTTGTAATTTCTGTTTTGAAGCTTGGCTATTCGTCGAGTAGTTATCATGATGAGTCAGAGCGCTTCTTTTTCTGTGCCTGCAACTTGCCATCAATTGGTAAACAAATGAGC
>JAQIXL010002778.1:0-11986 GCA_034700245.1 Poikilolaimus oxycercus | reverse complement strand
GAAAACTCGGGAATCCCAAAACTCGGTAAAACTCGAACTCGAAGAACTCGGGTTTTCAGACTCGATGCCCAACCCTAGTAGTTATATCAGAAATTATGTTCTTGTTTCTTCAACGAATGAGCGATTTCGATGTAGTGAGGGCCTTTTTGAGAAGCGCCGCTGCCCACAACTTCATTTTGACACTCTTCGAGACTTCCTCTCACTTCTTCAGCCAACGGTGGAATTGTCTATTCTAGAAACCGACGTGTTTCTTTCTATGGAAGATTTGAGCCAATTTCCTTCCTTGAGAGTTTGTCGAATGCCTTATGGTGAGAGTGACATTGCTGATGAGTTCTTCCTCAAATGGAACCCTGATGTATTCATGATCGACTTTACACCGCAACTTACGGAAGAAGCGGTCTGGCAGTGGATCCACGACTCAAAGCGAAGCAGCCAACATATCTTCTCCATTAGTTGGACAACTAAACGCTTCGCAGATTTCTCTTATCGAATTCAGACAAAGGCTCGTCGCTGGAAACGCAAGTTCTTGCATCCCTGCAGTGAAAGTCGCGGATTTCACATTGAATTGGCCGAAAAAGTCTTTGTCTTCGTGGTGTCGACCCACGGCCAATGGACGACGTTTTCACTCACTGTTCAGTAATCCAATTCGGCTTGTATTCACTTGGTCATAAAATGCACGTTTTATGTAGCTGATATACAATATGAAGACACAGTATGCGTGCTCTAGTGCATTGGATGGATGAGGCTAGTCAATGTCACTTGAACCAGGGAGGAGATGCTCATGATTGGTGAAGAAGAACTGGCCGAGATCCTCAAAGTGCATTGCCATCAGCCGTCCACCGTTTTTGTAGTAGGTGACCCATGCTTTGTTCTCTTCAATAGGCGTAATCACAAAAACACTTCCGACAAGCTCTTCAAGTGAAATTGGAAACGGCACTTGAACACGGAAGACAAAGATTCGATATCTGCCGAGAGTGTACTCGATAAGTCGAAAGGTGACACCAAAGATTAGCGAAGTTCTCATCAAGTCACTCGGAGAAGTAGTCAGCATGTAGGAAGACCAATCTCCCATCTTCGACGAGGGATCAGTCGGCTCACAGAGGTTCAAACCATTATGCACGTTGAATGTCGCTAGACGTTTCAAGTCGGGATGATGAATAAAGTCTTCCTCGATAATATGTGGCAAATTGTGGATGCTCAGGAGAGAAAGATTCGGAGCCGACCGTATCCAATCGATTATTCGAGGGAGATTATTGTCGGGTCCTTGTCTTCCAAGAATAACCAACCCTTTTACGCGACTTAAAGACGCCTTCCAAAAGTTACTCGAAAGGACGGTTTGATGAATGACAAAGAACTGTGGAGTAAAATGCAGAAAGAGATGCGAGAGCAGTGCTTCGAAGGCTCGATGAGAAGTTCGATTGAAGTGGGATCTCCAACCCTGAAGTTCGAAGAACGCCACTCGAGTTCTGCGGTGACATCCAGTGGAGATTCGAAATGAGAATCCGTCAATTTTGAAATTCTTCTGTGTTGTGCAAGTATTGATGACCGTCGTGAAGTCGACATGATAAAGGCCAAAAGAGACAAAGTCTTGAGACGAAATACGAATGACTACAATTTGATCAGTGAAGTACCGTAGTCGACAGGCTGTGTCTGCTATGAAAGAATGAAATTTTGAATTCAATCGATGAAGTTCTAGAAGCTGGCGAGCATCTAGAAAGGCGAAGGTCCACGGTAACAACTCCGAGGGAAGCTTCTCGAGCATTTCCGTGTTGAGGCGAGGTCGATCAGAGAAGTGATGCAGTTCTGCACAAAAAGACAGTTCTGAAGAAGGTCAGAGTCACTGACTCAACATAAGCAGAATGAGATCGACTTGTCTAGAACAAGACTCCCGAAGTGCTAATTGTGGAGGTCGTCCTCACGCTTGGAGAAGAACGACGTGAAACCATTATGTGCGGCGCCCAAAGCCAACGCGTTCCAAAATTTGCTCCCAGCACGCGCCGAGGCAAGGCTGTGAGAAGCAGCAAGTCGAACCCCAGTCTTCGAAAAAAAAAAAACTCGACGAATAAGCACACTAAGCAAGCACGTTTTTCTTTCGCCACCGCTCCTTTTGCTTTCTCCACCTTTAAAGAGAGGGGTTTGTATTTGCATGGCCGTACCTAGTGTTTATTGATGAAGATAAGTTCGAAGCGCACGCTGCGCTGTCGCGTCAAGATCCGGACTGTATGGTTGTTTAGTGACGTGTAATTGGCAGCCTTTAGAACTTTCTTTATTGTTCAGGAGAGGGGAAAGGGGGAAATGACAATGGTGCAGAGAAAAGGAGGAGAGAGACTTTAAGGAGATTGAGTCGGAAGAACTAGAACAGACAAAAGCGAAGGGCGACTAGTCTTCGCTGCGAAACCAAGCGAGTACGTCCATCTTCGACGAGCACAAGTACAATATTCGACCGCCCACGGGTCTCCACAGACAGAAATTTTGTTCTCGCGTAAATCTTGTTCACTGAATCCTTCAAGGACAGCTTCTTCTGGGGTGAATGTGCAAAGAGAGTCATTCTAGCCGAGAGCCTTATTCTGGCGTGCTTCTTGATGGACAAAATGGACAAGAGCCGGTCTCGTTTGACAGATTTTGAATGGCGGACGTCCGTGCCACCATCAATAAGGTCAAATTCTTCCAACCTTCACTTCGTCTCCTCTTCGGCGTTTCTGCAAAGGAATAAAATATTCACTGATCACGCTAATAATGAGAGAATTATTGAAATTCAAGCCTCTTTTTTCTCCAATTCGTCGATAAAGGCTACACAGTTAATTTGGATGTTGGTGAGGAATCTCGAATGATCTCAAACTGAATGAACTCATCGACTAATTCTTCGTCCACAGATCTTCTCGCGGAGCCTTTCTTTTCCTGAGCTATTATGTACATGTGTTCATCTGAACTCACCAGTTATATTACAAGCAGGAGGTGTTCCAAACCACATTACTTCGTCTGTAATAAGAAGCAAATAATTTTGCAGTTCATTTGCAATTTTGGAAACGGATTATGCGTCTCTGCAAAAATAAAGCCATTTCAAGAAACTAGCAAAAGAGCGAAGTCACCAAAATGCCCGGCAATCGATAAATGAAGAAGAGGGAAGACGGAGATCTCGATGACTCACGAGCTCACTGAAGGCGCACAAGCCGCGCATTTTTTGTGTCTGCAATATTTCAAAGTGCTGCGGAAAATTGCGAAGTGTCACGGAAAATATTTTGTTCTCAAATCTGGAAGGACTCTTTCAAGACAACTTTTCGTCCTCTTGAGCAAGAAAATTTGAACACTATGACGGCGAAACAGATCTGATGACTTTGCAACGCAGAATGTTCTTTACCGTCTCTTTTTCCTCAGCGCTCAAAAGAGCTGAAAAGTGTACCGACGCAGGCCAGTGAAACCCCGATAAAGAGACCCAGCACTCTCACAAATGATTCCTAGTCTCCACTTCCATTGCGAACATCAAAAATTTCTTTAAAAGAAAACGCTTTTACTTAGCCGAGAACACCACATTGGCAAAGAGCAACTGAAGAGGAATATGAAGAACGACAGAAGAAATTCTTTCAAAGTTGAAAAAGTTCATCTCGTACTTGCAACGAGGCAATCTCGAACACCTGAAGATGTAAAAGGAACAAAGAAAAACACTCACAGAGACAGCGAAAAAGGCTACTAGTTTTTGAGATTCTTCTTGCGGGTCGTGTTGCCCCAACCTGATGGCCCGAAAAAGATCATCGGTCACTTGTCTAATTTGTCGCCTTTCTTCTTCAAACAAAGCTGAAAAGCGTGTAGGTCTCCCACGACTGGACCCATCTGAATGCGTATTCAGCGGAAAGTTCTCACGTCTTTTGTCATTTAAGGTAAGCGATCGATTCTCTGTAGAAATAGTAGACAGCCCTGATGTCTTCTTTAAAGCAAACTTCTTGTTAGAATTAAATTAACAGCGATGGTCAGCCGAGTAGAAATAAAAAGTCATGTTGCTAGCATGGCCATGTGCATTCTAGTTGCATACTTCTGCAGACGAGCTATACATCTCTGAAATCGGGAACATTCAAACACAAAATCGCAAGAAATAAAATTTACGAAAATGCGCTCAAATCGATAAGTGCGAAGGAGAGCGAGGATATTGACGAGAAAAGAGGAACGGGCGATTACCCAGCAGCCGCACGGCAATTTCCCTTTTGCGTTGTCTCGATTACTAGTTGCTTGCTTGCCTGCTTAATTGTGAGCAAGTGGTCAGTCTTTCTTCAGACACTTCCGAAACTCAACCAAACAGCCAGCATCCATTTTTTGAGCGTCTTGAAAACAACGAGTCAGCTTCGGCAACAGCATCCGTGCGAATTGCTTGTCCAGGGAAACTTACAGCGTTACTCGCGACTACAAAGCTCTGTGAGCAAGTCAAAGGAGAAGCTACGAACTGATTGCGAAACGGGTTTGAACGTGTTCGATGCCCTCCCTTGTAAGCGATCATATCTATTCTTCTCTTGCCAAAGTCGCGACGATATCATTTATTCAATGCAAGGACAAGGATAGAGAATGAGCTGGCGTTCGATGTCCTCGAGAGTTATCTGCCTGATGTTATTGTTGGATGCTAGTTCCGTGGCCCCTAACTGCTAGCTACTAATACAACGGACTACTTTATCTACACAATGTAGAACACATTGAGGAGAAGGAGGGAGAGAGTGTCCCAGGGGGGAGCCCCTCTCCTCTCACTATCCTCCCGGCTGTCCCTTCTTCCTTTCTCCTTGCCTTATATGGGGCACAATGCTTACAATTTTAGTCAGCTTGTTAGTCAGCGCTTGTTAGTCAGCGTTCTTCTCTGACAGGTCCTAAGAAGGAGGCACACTACATTAACGTTCGAGTTATTAGAGCTCGGCTCGCGTCTGTTGGTATAGTCGGCGCTCGAAATGCGAGCCACGGGATCTTCATTTCATGCTCCAGCAATTTGTCTCCCGTTGTTCGTATCGGTTTCACATGCGTGGAGATGATGGGCTTGTGTTGCTACATATGTCAACTGACAGCGGTCGCTTGGAGAAGGCGCTAGATCGCTCAGGAAGGATGACGTCGATACATAGTACCGATGGCGAAGTTGTGCGAGTCTTTCCAAGTCTTGTCAGTCAAATACCGGGATTTAGCATTTCTGGTGCAATGTCGCATGAAAGCCTTGCACACTGTAGGTCGTTTCCAATGCTTCACCGAAAATCACTTACATTGTAGACGAAAACGAATGTATTCAGGCTGTACGAGCTATGCCTTCAGCTTGTTGACACGTCTATAGTGTAACCCTGTAAGCAGGAAGCAACATTCAGATGAAGTATTAGAAACGTTTCGCGGCACGCAGCGCTGATGTGAGCAGAACGGGCGAATCAATGCGTCTTGTCAGTGTCTGGCACGTCGGCTACCCCCACCCAACAGGTTTTTGCTTTGTTTCTAGTCCACTCGGTGCCGACTCGTGAGACAAAGCAAACCCACTAGCTACTCTGTCCCGCGCGTCCAGCCTCCAGCGACTCAGGGCCATGAAAAGTAAGTGAATATCAATAAAAGAAGGCTCGTTCAATTTTCATCTCTACAATAGCACTTGTAGAGATGAAATGCACAATCGGATTGGTTCTTTGTTTGGAGTCTACAAGAAGAGTGCGCACTCCAAAACTTGCTTCTTACATTCAGCTCCTGCAACATAATCCAATTCCGAGGCTGCTAGCGACATGCAAGGAATGGGTCTCTCTGCGAACGGTGAACTCCGATGCGTTTGAACGCGTTCCACAGAGCGGTCGCAGATCTTGCAAGCCGCATCGGGCTGTCGTTCTTCTATAAAAACAAGATTTCACTGTCATCTAACAAGTGCTGTCTTCTGTAGAAGTTCGCGATTTTCTACCAAAAAGAACCAGCATGCGGAACAATGAAAATTACGAAGTGCCATCTTTACACGAACATCAAGGAACACACTTGGTTTCTTTTTTTCGGTTTTTTTCAACGACTTACACGAACATCGTGGAGCACATCTCCTTCATTACCTGTGACTTCCAAATGCATTCTTCACTGCTACTTTGCTTGACGTTTCAGGCTTTCAACAAGCGGGAGCCCCTACCGGATCGAGATCTGGAAGCACGAATGATAGACGAAGAAATGTTGAAACGCATTTTCTATTCGGCTGTGAATGAGTTTAACTGATCAAAAACTACAACTGCGCGTCGATTGGGAATTCGAAATTAAGGTCAATAAAAGCAGGCTCGGTTACTCATTTCACTTCAAACGTGCTCGGCAGTCGGGCGATCTCTGTGAAAAGTAAAGCACCTTCTGGCTTTCCATGCTTCTCACGGTGCTCTCTTCAACAAGGAGGTTTAAAAGGAAAGACAAAAGACATATTGGAGATCGAAAGCACCTTCACGAACCTTTTCGAGAAAAAAATTGAAATTCACGGGTACTTTCAACTGTGCAATTGCGTTTTCTACAATCTAAAGACTATGAAAAGACTTTGAAATTGATCAGAATAGTCGCTTTAGACAGTGAGCCGTCATGTTTCTGGTAGCAATGATCTTCTGGCTCGTCAATACATGTTGCAAACTGTACGGCGAAAAATTGAAATTCTGTTGCAAAGTTAATCAACAAGAAACCTTGAAACTTATGATTTCAAGTTGCAAGAAATGACAGCGGAGCAAAAATCGAACTTCTCGCCTTCTTCAATGGGAGACCCATAGTTGGCCATCATTGCAGTTGACGATCATTCATTGTGTTCCCCTGTCAGACACCCATTGGGTGCAGTTCGCCTGTCGCCCTAAATCATCCACTCGAAACACATTAAAATTCTTCTGAAGCGCTGGCAATGTCATCGGCGACGACGACTTTCTTTGCAATCGAGCGAGGCCGTGGGACGATGGGTGGACGGCTTCGATTCTAAGCCCGAGCGTCGACGGCTCGGACCACGTGGGCTTCAACCTTGTTTTGATCCTTTCCATCATGCTCAAAAATTTATTGTTTGATTGAGAACAAAAAAACTCTGCAGGAACTCGTCGCGAAAGCGTTTAATGCTGAGATCAACGTCGAGGGAGAAACAAGAAAAGAGACCGATTTTGTACAAGCCATTGAAGGGAAGGGGGTCGTAGGGGGGAGCGCGTTGAGAAAAGGAGGGGACGGGCCACTTCAAGATCTTAGCATCAAGGACCGCTTCTGGGCCCAAAAAGAACGAAGAATAGGAGGAGACGACAAGATGGTGAGCCGCTCCGCAGGACCTCTTTGGGCTTGTTTTCAGGCGCTTGGTACTCTTCTTCTTTGGACTCGTTCCATGGTACATCATCCAATCCTTTTGCGGTATTTGTTCCTGCAATCTCAATAGATTGTTTCCTAACTCTCATCTAGCACTCTCAGACTTCATAGATGCCTTGGTCGCCTTTAATAACACCACAAACGGAAAAAAATCTCACCTTGAGTCGAGTTGGTCTATGCCTTGTTCCAATTGTCCGGAATCCTCCAGAATCGTTGTATGTGTCTGCTTGCTGGCGCCTGGAGACTGTCGTTTGTTGAAAGTTTCCTCATCAAGACATCAAGACATTCTTTTTCAATTTGTGTCTCATGTGGAATAGAATAAGCATAATGGTAGCCTTAGAAATGCGAACTCAATCTGCAAAATACGGCCTTGTTGAATCTGACTCACCATGTTTTTGAGAACGATAACTTTGTAGTAAAAAAGCCAACCATGGAGACAAAGTAACTGATTGAAAGACGGCGAGAAGTAGAAAATGAATCATTCGCTTTCAAGAACGAACACGTGCAGACTAGTTGCACGCTTTTGACAGACGGAATAAGCGTCTCTGAAACAGGAAACTATTGAGATGGCTAAAAATGAAGCGATTACGAAAAGGCATGCCAATCAATAAATATCAAGAACGAGGGAAGAATGATGGGGCTGCCGACAGCCGATCGCCCACCAGCCGCCGCACGGTCTTTGCCCGCACCGCGTAGTCTAGCTGCACGAACTTGGCGGAACTTCTTCGTCATCATAAAATCTGATGTGAGTACCAAAGTTTTTTAGTTACAATATTAACTTGCACCGCAGTTAAAGATTAACACTCGTTCTCTGGAAGAATCAAGGAGCCTTCAAAGAGGGTGTCTCCAGGGGGTCTCCAGTTTTCTCCAGTCTTGGTGCCGTTGGACCAACTTTGCATCGTTTTAACGATAACGAGGACTTCAAGAACTTCAGACTTCAAATAAACTTCAAAGAACTTCTTGCAGTCAGCTGCCTGCCGGTAGCTGACTGCAAGACGCACGCCTTTTTCTTCTCCTCCTCCTCCAAGCTGAGTGTTCTGTGCAACGTCGTCTTCGCCATTATAAAATGAGTCCCTTATTCCAAAAATAATCACCAGAGGTCTTTCGAGTAAGTTTCGGGTATCGGCACGCCGACATCGACACCACAAACAGTCTCCCTCTCCGAATGTTTACCCTGTCGGGCATGACCTCATTCAGACCTCCTCCTCCCTCCTCTTTCCCTTCGTCTTCAAGTGACCTTGTTTCTCGCCTTTACCCTGCCTTCCCTTCTCCCTCTCCTCGTCTTCTTCCCCTACTCAACAGGCATGTGTTTAGTGTCGTGCTGAACCTCTTGTGAAGTATGTCGCGAGCTCGTTGTGAAACGAGTCGCTGTCCGTTTCTTTTTCTTCTCAATTTCAAGATGAATAAAACGCCAGCCGTCGCAGGCGCGTTCTTATTGTTAGTCGTTCACCATTCGTCGTCGGCTTCGCGCAAATGTTGACTTCACTAACTTTGAGTCTCTATAATGAATTACCGAGAATGTCTATAGACGACGTTTCTTCAATTATGTCACTTCTTCACTTTCAACTCGGAAAGTGAAATTTTGTAAAACGCAACGCTGGGACAAATTCAATGATCAATTCGCGTGCCTTTAACGAAAAGGAGCATGAAGCTTTGTAAGTTTCTACGTATGATTCGATTTTTTTGTAGATCCATCAAACATTATCTGCACGTGCTGTTAAGATCAACTTCTTGCACAGTCCTTCTTGTGAGAGCCGACGAAATGAGAAGCACGACCATGGAGATGCTCACCGGCTGTATTCTGCCGTTCGCAATTCGAAGTATTCTCGGACTAGGCAGCAGTGACGATGCCGCTCAACAAACTATTCAAAGTCCGAGTGTCGACGCTAACACGGCCACTGCAGACAACCGCAATCTTCCACCCGAGGTATGTTTCATTTTTGCTTGAATAACGCTTTTTTTGCATTGTCAGCTCTCGCCTTCACCCGACGGTTTTTTCTCCGCCGCACTCACCTCTTCCCATTTACTTTTGCTATGATGAAGGGCTGCCGTCCGTGCTCGAACACCTTGAAGAATTCTATCGTGCGGAATTGGGTCAAAAGGTGGACGTTTGGCAATATCACGAGCGCGTCTACAACCATTTTCAATTTCGGAATCTCGACACAATCCCAAGTATGATATTTCGTATCTCGGACAAGTGATGGAATGCTTTATTGCCGAAGCCATAAAGGAAGCTAGTTTGGATGAAGAAAAACTCTCGGTCGGCGCAACTGTGACTTATCCGAACGTGAAATCATTCGATATCTGAAAGTCTGAAAAGCTGTTTACGAAACAATTTCACTAGTTCTTACAGATCGAATCAATTGCTGGTATCTGCTCTTCGTAATCAATTCGCCTTTTTGATCTTGAGGAGGCATTTAGGAGAGCTTTGTTAGTGCTCAATTGCAATAGATTCTAATGAAATCCTTACTATATATAAAGGGCAGTTGGTGTCCGTATGTCCACCCCTCAATCGACTCCATTCGTGGTGCTGATTACGTTAAAGGAAGAATTAGGGCGAAAGGAGCAACTTTTTGTCCGCGTGTTACGCGACCCCAATGGGTCCCCTGAGGCTCTTTGAGGCAAACGTGGGATGGCATGGAGAAGAGGAAGAACTTTCTAAGGAAAAAGAACGGGCAGGTCAAGATGGAATTTGAAGGGAGATGGCTAAGGGAAGAAGAAAAGCTGACTGAGGGGGACCGGGGAAGAGGAAGGAGAAGTTGAATGGCGTGGAGAAGAGGAAGAACTTTCTAAAGGAAAGAGGACCGGCAGGTCAAGATGGAATTTAAAGGGAGATGGCTAAGGGAAGAAGAAAAGCTGCCTGAAGGGGGGCCGTGAAGAGGAGGAAGAAGTTGGATGGCGTGGAGAAGAGGATGAACTTTCCAAGGAAAGAGGACCGGCAGGTCAAGATGGAATTTGACCTGAGATGGCTAAGGAAAGAAGAAAAGCTGCCTGAAGAGGGCCGGGAAGAGGAGGAAGAAGTTGGATGGCGTGGAAAAGAGGAAGAACTTTCTAAGGAAAGACTGTGAGCAAAAACTCGAGTCAAGATGGAGTTCAAAGGAAGAAAAGAGATCCCTTCAAGATTCAAGAAGAACCGGAAATCTAAAAGATAATAAATGTGCCTAAAAGGGGGGTCTGGGGGCGAAGCCCCCAGCCAGCCGCAAGGGGCCGCCGGAGGCGGCCCCGCGGCTGGTTTGAGCCAAAAAGCGCACTAAAGCAGCTGTATATTGCTCGCAAACGAATTGGTGGATTCTTTGATGGCCCTTTCTTTCTTCTCCCCCCAATCATTCCGATGTGAGTATGGGGACCATTCACAGTCATCACTTGGTCAAAGGTCGTTGCGTCATCCGCTCTTGTTTACGAAAGGTCCTCTCCTCACTCCGTCTCTTGAGTGAAGAAGAGCAGATGATGGACGACGAGAAGCTACGCAAGCAAGAGTTCTTCCACGGCTTCCTCCCCCGAGAAGATCTCCATTACCTGCTCAAGAAGCAGGGCGACTTCCTCGTGCGCATCACACAGCTCGAGACGAAGCCCAACCGCCGTCCTACTTTCCAGCACGTGATTAGCGTCGTCGCCGCCGAGGTCGCCGCCGACGAGCAGGTCTCCCCCGACCAGATCGTAGGCCTCTCCCTCTCCTCACCACTCCTCAGGCCACCATTGTGGTGCAAGTCAAATACGGCGGCTATCAATGGGAGGCGGGCAAGCGCTTCAACTCCGTGGCGGATCTCGTCCACTTCTACGTGAAGCAAGGCGAACTCCACGTCAATGGGGTGGCTCCCCACTTGTATCTCCTCACTCTTCTTCGCAGAAATTGGTGATAATGCGTCGAGCCGTTGGAAGGGACAGTTGGGAGATCCGTCACGAGCACATCGTCGTCGGCCGTCGCCTGGGAAGCGGCGCCTTCGGAGAGGTGAATCAGCTGAGAAGAGAAGGAAAGCTTTGAGGTCTGCGCCGGCACGCTCCTTTTCAAGGAGCAACATGAGACCAAGACGAAGGAAGTCGCCATCAAGACGATCAAGGGCGGGAACACGACCAAGCAGGACACGATGGACCTGCAGCGGGTGCCCTCCTTCATCGCTAAAACGATTGCCTTCTTGCAGGAGGCCCGCATCATGCGCGGTCTCACTCACCCCAATATCGTCCGCTTCTACGGTGTCACCATTGATGAAGAAAAGCCGAAGCTCGTCCTCGAGCTTATGAAGGGTGAGTGGATGAAGGGAAAGCTGAATGAGCAGGCGGCGGTCTGGACAAGTACGTGACGGAGAAGGGGCCGAGTCTGACCGTCGAGGACAAGCTCTGGATCGTGAGCGACGCGGGGCGCGGTCTGGCGCATCTCCACTCGAAGAAGATCATCCATCGAGACATCGCCGCCCGCAACTGCCTCATCACGACGGACGACAAGAAGACGACCCAGACGAAGATCTCCGACTTCGGCATGAGCGTCATGGGTCCGACCTTCAAGGCGGCGGCCCAAGAGAGAATTCCCCTGAGGGAGATAGCCCCTGAGTGCATCTCGGGAGTGGCCTTCAGCTACAAGAGCGACGTCTTCACATTCGGCGTCCTCATCTGGGAGGTGAGGGAGGGAGGCGAGAGAAGGAGAGAGACAGGTCATGCACAACGGCCAGAAGCCCTTCGGCGACTACTCCATCAAGGAAGTCAAGTCGAAGAT
>JAQIXL010002777.1:0-11988 GCA_034700245.1 Poikilolaimus oxycercus | reverse complement strand
TTCCAGTTCTTCGTTTGGGAATGGACAAGTTCCAGTTCCAGTTCCAAACCGGTTCCGAACCGGTTCCGAACCAGTTCGGAACCTCAACTTTAGGAACCCTGCTGTGAGCTCCTTTGAGACAAAAAAAGATTCTCATCAGCATGACGCGGCGTTCTGGTACAACACGGACAGAAGTGGAGGGCCGGATCCGCGGTCCATTCACGCCGCTTGCCCGGTAATTACAGGCGCAAAGTGGGCGGCCAACAAGTGGATGCGAGCGAGAGGGCAGGTTATTGGTTTGCTTTTTCACGATAAACTTCTCTCCTCACAGGAATTTCGACGCCCTTGTGGATTGAAATGGAACGTCCTCGAGCGATATGTTGGCGACCTGGGTGGACCCGAGCCACGCAACCAGCAATCGCTTTGAAGAACATTCATCGGTCAGAACCAGATGTGTCTATTCAACTGCTGACCGTTTCCCAGTTGAGAGTTTAGTGTTCGATTGCAACAAGACTTTTATCAACGTTGCTCACCATATACATATCAGTGCTTACCACATGCACTGATATGCTTTGCAAAGACTTCACGCAGTCCACGGTTGCGCGGAGCTGCTTGAAGCTGTAGTGACCTTATTCTTTCGCAGACAAGGCAGACACTTGATGTACTCATGAACTTCGATGAGGGTTCTGAACCTCTTCCATTTCTTAAAACAACCAACTTGTTCTTCGTCTCAGGAACGTAGAAGTAGATGAAGGGCATCGAGGCCAGGGTCGGCATGAGGAAGAGAACGGCATAAGCCCATTGGACAGTGATGGCATTCTTCAACGGATAGTAAGCAGCGAAAAGAATGACGCGCCTGAACTCTCATTTTCTTACAGGCAAACTCACGAAAGGTAGAGCATGAGATAGGCCCAAGCGGTGGCGGCTGCTTTCGCTTGTTGAGCAACGAGCTCTGTCATTATCAAAAAGCCTGCAGCCACTGGACCCGCTGAGTGCACGAAGAGGAAGATGGCGCAGAGGATAATCAGAATGATTCCCGCCCACGAGACCTGAAACTGCTAGTTTGAAACACAATTCGAACCCCGTTGGAAGAGAGCAAGAGCATGACGACGATGACGACGTTAATGATTGAAAGGATGATGGCCGAGGTGAGGAGGAGCGTTCGACGACCGGCACGCTCGACGATGAACAGCGTTGCCGAAGCGGCCAGCTAGAGTGAGTCTTCGTTCTCAAAAGATCAAAACTTGCCAATCCACAGGCGGCAATGCCGAGATTGGCATAGCCAGCGGCGGACTTCGACACTCCAGCTCCGATGAGCATTTCAACCGCGAATGCGTTGATTGCTAAACTTTATTGTGCATCCACTCACTCTTACTCGAGATTCCATCGAAGCTGAAGATGAGGACGATGAGGGCGCCGACGATGGCGCCGCGGCGAGAGGCTGCATCCTTGAACACCTAGAATCTTGTTGGCTTTGCTCATGAAATGGTTGCCTGAATCATGGAGACCCGATGCTTCGCGAGTTTTTGTTCTGCCCGAATTCCCTCGATGATGTCGTCAGCCGCCGTCTCATCGATGTTATGGTAGAAGGAGATGGATGTCTTTGCCTCGTCCGTTTTTCCCTTCTTCTCCAAAAATCTGCAGACCCTTTCGCTTTGACTTTACGAACGAACCCAGGACTTTCCGGGAAGAAGAAGGCGAAGAGAGCAGTGACAACTCCTAGCTGGACCACTTCGACGGCGTGGAGGCACCAGAGTCGGTCCTCTGTTCCGAAGATAATGGGCAAACCGAGGAGGCAGCCGAGGAAGATGCCACATTGATAGACGACACAAACTGTTGTGAAGGCGACTCCGCGACATGATCTTGGGCTGAATCCAGATATTAAGAAAGGCTGTTGTGAACCTGCACTCGACGGTGAATACTTGGCAGATGCTTGTGCCGATGGCCTGGGCGAGGCCGAAAGAGAAGCGTGAAATGGCGTACAAATGGAAGGAGTGGATGAAGAAGGCGATGATGGCCAGAACCAATGTGACTCCTTGAAGGCAGAAGCTGATTCTGAACAGCTTTCAGTGGGAAAAAAATGAAGAAAGGTCAAACATGATTCCATTTTTGGGACCGAAACGCTCTCTAATGAAGTGAATGAAGAAGGTGCCGAAGATGCAGCCCAATGGGAAGAGAGCGACGATGAAGGCCCACAAAGTCTGGGATGCAGTTGCATAATGGCCTTCAAGTTTGATTACCGTTATTTGAGATGAAGTTAGTTGCAGATCGTGATGTTGGAGCATCGAGTGGTTAAGGAATGCCGTGAATGCGCTCTGAAGCGGTCCTTCTTGATGCCTTCAATACCTCCGCTGGTCCGACGACTGTCAAGTGGATGCCGGTGTGCAGGCTGCAGCCCGAAGAGAGGATCAACGTCACTAGTGCCAAGCGCAGCGGTGGCGGCTTGTGAGCGCCGAAGATACCCATTTTGGAGTCTTCGCTCTAAATTTAACGTCGCACGAACTTTAAAGAGGTGAAGCACAAAGAAAGGCATCACTCTAACAATATTTTGCATCATGAGGTACATAAATGAAAGAAGTGATCCTGGTAGAACGGACCGTGAAAAACGAATTCGCTCTGAATTGGAGCCGACCGTCGGAATCATCATTTGGCAAAAACTCTTTCCCCTTCTCACCCGACGCTTCTTGCCTGACTCTTACCGAAAACAAAAAAAGCAGGGTTTGAAAACATTTCTTGCGGCCGTAAAAAGTGAAGGAGTCATCCATGAAAGCGAGCGTTCTGTGAATCCCCTCGTCATTCTCTCATTTCCCCCTCATTCACAGGATCGAAAGCTGAACACTGAAGAAACTTTGAAGAAACCAAGACGAGTAAATCCTTTATTTCTAACTTTCTACTGACAATGAAAGTCAATGAAGATGCCATCAAGGATAGGTGTTGTACGCGTTTTGATGCACATATTGTGGTTGAGAATAAGAGGGAATACGAGCGTATTCGCCACAATTCGGCTCACTGCAAGAGGGACGATTGAGAAAGACGATCTCGGCCTCGGGACAAGGGACAGAGTAAGAGGCCGGCGGTCTCGCGGGAGCCGGTTGAGGATAGTTGAGACCGGGAATGATGAGACGATCAGCGGAAACATACTCTTTCACATAGTCGGGACAGTTCGAAGACAAGCATAAAGCAGGGATCAACACTGGCTTGTACTCCACTTGACGCTTTGGAGTAAGAACATTCAGAAGTGAAGGCGACGGCTGAGAATAAGGGCAAGGAGCAGCGACTGGTTGAGGAACGGCGTAGTTTGATGTTTGAACAGTGGAATAGGCAGATGGATAGTTGGGGGATGGATAGCTGGGAAGAACGACTCGAGGTGGCTGAGGATATGCATCGACGGGGATCGAAGGTGCCACGTTGTAGCTCGCCTGCGGTGGATAAGCGTACGCAGGCGGAGCTGTTGGATACTGAAACTCTTTCTGATTTCTGAAACAGGTACATACCTCGGCGACTCGGACCACCTTGCTGGAAGCTGAATACTGCGGGGACTGGGCGTAGGCCGTCTGCATGCCAAAGTCACGGAGGAGGCGGTCGAGCAGACTCGCATTCTAAGACGAAGACTTATTCTAGAAAGGAAGCAGACCGTGGGATTGGGAAGAAGTTGGAGTAGTAAGAAGACGAGCGCGCGGCTCGCCATCGAGGAGCCGGAAGGTGAACAATGCGAGCGCCTCGGAGTGGACGTTCGGCTTCTTACTCACCTCGCGAGCCTTTGAGAACGTGGCGCGCTTCTGCCCCATTCTTGGGAACACGGAGAGGTGGACGAAGGCGAGAACTTTGTCTCAAAACATTGAAGGACTTCTTCGGAGACGGAAAGCTGCTAGAATGTGATTAGATGTCTCGCCTTTACAAAGGTTTTATTTCGATCTTTCGGTGACAGCGAAAAAGGAACGCATTGTCGAACACGCTACATTGTTGCCCCGAATTTCACTTGTCCGGACGCTTCAAATGAAAAGTTTCAAAGTGCTGAACAGAGGCTTGTGATGGTGCTTGTGATGACTTTACCTTGAAGCAATTTAGACGGCGTAATCGCTTGCCACAAAAGCGGCATTGAAAAAGGTCTCCACCTAATGTGCGATAATGCATCCAAAGTGGATGATTCTGAGTTGCCTGCGGCTTGGGAAGTTCTGTCTACAAAAACTTCCTAAAAAGAAAATAACGAAACCTTCACTGGTGGCGTAGTGGTGTAGATTCGAAAAGAAGACAAATGATATCGGCGAAAGTGCTGCTGCAGCTCGTCGGGCTTACTTGGACTGATGAGGACGCCACAGAAACGGCACTGCTGCACGTAAATCTTTGAAAAAACCAAGTCCTTAAAAAACTTCTCAGGTCAATAAAGCATTTCATACTGGTCTCGCGGGAAGAAAGTCCATGAGAGTTTTAGCCGAAATTTGAACGACTGGAGGCCAGAGAGAATCGAAATAAAGGGAGGGTCGAGGCACGTTGCCGTCTTGGCCCTTCAGAAACGAGTCCAAGTTCACGGTCCTGGCCAACTTGAAAGTAGAAATGAGAACAAATCACGTACCTTCGCTAAACAAACCGTAGCATTATTCTCGATCATGATCAGGGCGCTTTGCCCTTCGCGAAATGGGATTGAACGGGAATGAAGTACGCTCAAATCGGTGGACTAGGCAGGGAGAGGGACTGACGACTTCCTCAATCCTCAATATTTGCCTTTCGAGGTGGATAGATGGATTGGGGGGCGGGGGTAGGACGGTTCGCACTGAGATTGAGCTCGGACAGTTTATGCATCGTCATACGTGTCAGACAATCGACATACATCGTTTCTGAACACGGTTCGTCGAGATATTTGGTCCTCGTGCCCAGCTCTCGTGTCAAAAACTATCCTAAAACTTATCGACGATATCAAAGAATCTTCATGCAGCGATTCTATTCAAACAACGCTCTGCCCTTCAGAAAACTTCATCCTGTCTACATAGAGTAACATCAGGATCGCGGAACTTGTTCAGATGCTCTTTCAGATGAGGAGTTGTGATCGGGAGCACTTCCACGTCGATAAACACGTCTGCTCTGTTTTGACAGCTGCCTCACGCGCCGCTCATTGTGCGTGCCGTCAGCTCGCCCTTCAAAGGCGCTCGGCGCTCGCCAGACACCGAGAAGAATGACGCGCCGCACAAAACGGATTCGCTTTGCTGTCGCGTCAGGCTTCAAATACGGCATTCAGTAGCTTTTGTGTGCATTTTGCTGTCTCCGAGGGGCCTTGGGTTTCCTCTTAGCCTCCCACGTGTTGTAGGGGAACATTCAACATTGATCCGCAGGTTTCCTTGCCCTTATTACTGAACAATGAAACAGGAGCAGCGCGTGTCGGAAGCCGCATCTGTCTGCTCTTGATATGACAAGGAAGCACCACAGTTGACCAGAACCTGCGGCGGAGTCATAAGATACAGTGCTTTTATTAGTAAAGTGTTAAAATGCGGATTTTGCCTGAGAGAAGAATTCCGTCGGAATCAACAACCCGTTTGAAGTATACACATAAAGGAGGACAAGCATAATTACTGGGAACATAATGATCTGTGTTTCCTAGAACACAACCCCATTCACGTGACCATTGGCCATTCCTTGTTGGTAGGGAGAGCCGACTTGACTTGCCCAATCCGGTGTGAGTTCCGTGCTTTGAGTCGAGTCGTCTTTCAACTTTCGAGCGCCGTCGCGACGCATTTTCGCTCTGAGTAGTAGTCAGATTTTCGAAGTTACACTCGCCTTCGAACTGTCGATTGGACTTTCACTCGTCGATAGAAGAAGAGAATGAAAAGAACGATGCCCTGGGTACCGTTGACCAAAGTGAAGAGGTAATGCCAGGCTGTGACACCGGGTGCAAAAAGGGAAAAGTATTGCAAAGCCTGAACTGTTGGTCCAACAATCTTTGAAGACGAACCCAAGGCATTCCAAGAGTGAATTGCATGAGAATGATCGAAACCACACGCTGGCGAACTTGTCGACGATTGGAAGTGAGCTGAATTACTTTAGGTCAATTTCAAGAATACTTGCCTGATTGATCTCCGACCTTCCACCCTTGGGAAAGAAGCGCAAAAGCACTAACACGGTGCAGAAGACAGAGTTTAGAAGGAGGATGGAAATGGGCAAGACCACTCCGATGATAATGTAGTTTGAGCGGACCCAGCAGCTGTTCAAGTTTTTCAGTTCGAGAAAGCACTCACAAGCCATCGTTTCGAGTGAAGAAATCGCTGGCAAAGTACAATGGCACCGTGAGAGCTAGTGGAAGAACTGCAAAGTCTTTTTTTTTGTAATGAGGATCACATACTTATGCTGGTGGTGAAGGCTGTGGGTGGAGAAGCTGTGAGCCTAAAAGCGACTCTCATGCTCTCTGTTGGAGCAAAGATTCCCGCTATTCGCATCGATTGAAAAACGGTGAGGCAAATGCAACTGAAGACCAAGTTGTGTAACAACTCACGGGACTTACCACATGAGAAGAAAGTATAAGACGGCAGCGATGGCCTTGCATGATCCTTTTGCTATGCTCTCTTTTGACAAGAGAGTGAAGAGAAAATAGAACATCAACAAGGTGATGTTGTAGAAGAAGCTGACAAGATCGCGGTGGTGAACCTCGCCGGCAATCCAGATCAGCCACGGACGACCTCGTGCGTATTTTGATCTGTACAACGCCTTGTTTGGAAATACTCAACAAACTGTGACAGAATACGAATGATGGCAACAGCGGCGAGGCAGACAATAGAGAGAAGGTTTGTCACAAGGCCGATGGCCTCCAACGCGTCACCGCAGACACACGGATCATGAAGTCTTCCATCGACAATGAGAGTGAAATCGGTGAGATGCGGACATTCGCCCTCCACTCGACCATTCCTCAGCGTCGTCACGCAGTCCGAAGCGCTCACCCATTCTTGAGCTGACTCGTTCCAGTAGGTGATTTTGTAGTTAGCATGGAGGGGACGTAAGTACTAAAGAAAAGTTGTCTCAACGCTTAGGCTTACTTTGCTCACGTCGATGCTGATTTTGGCCATAACACTCGCTGTGCCTAATCGTGATATCCGACGTCGTCCATTGTCGCTGACAAGTTGAGCGCTGACCACGGGAGTGTCCTCGTGCAATGAGATCTGCTTGTCGCATTCCGATGGAATAATGTTGACATCATTCGACGTGACGCTTGCATCCCGATTCAGCCTTCGTCTTTGGGAACTTGAGCTCCATCTTTGTTGGCTTCGACTAAGAATTCGATGCGGCGTCACTGTGTTGTGAAGCTTGTCGGATTTGAAGAAAGTGAAAACAGCGTGTGAAGCTATGAACATCCAGAAGATTTGCACGTACTCACATTGTTCCGAACAGAGGACATTATTCGGAACCTGAATGAAGTTCCGATAGCTTCCACTGTCTGTGGATTGCGTTTTTGCAAAGCCATCGGCGGTTTCAGCAATTCCACCAACATCCGAGTATCCATAACGACATTCCAGACGTCTCCCCGCATAGCCCATGTTCTTTCCTTCAAGAAAATCCAGGTTTGAACTGTTCGTGTTCAGAAACATTGGCAAGAGGAGATCGAGTAGTCTAAGAAATCTGCACTGTGTTGGCTTGTCAGACCTCTGAGAACTGTCCTTGTCGTCTTCACTACTTTGGGCAAATGCCTCTTCACTAGCGTGTAGGACTCCATCCAGGTGCTTGAGAATCATTCCAGCAGCCTAAACGCTAACTTATGAAACCTGAATAGACGAAAACCTCAGGCGGAAGTCCGTCGACATGTGCAGAATTGTTGAGAATGAGCGAGACATAATAGATCTCGTCGCCGTTCAAGTTTTGCCCCTGACTTGATGCGTCATTCAGAGCCGTGCTGTTGAGATAATCCGTCACGTTGTTGGCGCCGACTGTTTCCTGTGCGAGGCATTATTTGATAGTCCCGCGTGACGCTCACCGTTGTTTGGTTCTTCAACTCGCCAGCCAGCACGCTTTCCGTTGTTGTGGAAATTGCCTGAGATGGTTTCGTAGTCGGTGAAGTTGGTCTTGCGGTGGAGGCACGACTTGTTGTTCTTGTTGTAATGGAAGTTCTTGTAGTTTGCGCGGAAGAGGTGGTGGAGTTGTTTGATTGAACAGTAGAGGCAGTGGTGTAGCGAGAAGTTGAACGTGTCGTCGACGAGGTGCCGCTTCCGGTCGGGTTAACAGTGGGCAGTGGAACTGTTGTGAAAGATGCGGTCATAGTATTCGTAGTTGTGTTCGTGCTGAAAGGTAGCAGCTCAAATTTAATCCGCCAAAGAACTTCGTAAGTTGACCCGTGATTTATCTTAAAGTCTAGTTTCAACTTACATTGTGGGTCGTGAAGTCGAAGAGCTCAATGAAGTAGTGGTGCTGTCTGGCGCTCTAAAAGCATTTTCTCACTTGATGCAAGCTCACCCAGTAATGGCCGGTATTGGAAATGGACAAGTGAAGACCTGATTGAGGAGATTGGTTGGGCAGGCACACACATAAAGGTCTGTTCGATTCCAGTTTATGCAGTTTTGGAAGAAATTAAAAGGCTGTGAGACTCCGTTTAGCAAGAACTCCATGCCGAAAACGTGCTACACGCTGAATTCAGTAAGAACTAGTCGAAGCTTACATTCACGATTTGAACAGCCCGATCATCGGGATCCATGAAGGAAAAGAAAAGAGATTCATTGAAGCGCAGTGTGTCGCTGCAGCTGGATATTGTGGCATTCGGACTTCCACATCTAGGTCGGGTTCTGATTTGTGAAGATCTTCGCTTGCCTGGTTCCATTGTGAAACAGGATCACATTGGCGTTGCTCGAGATGATATAACCCGTGTTGATGGTTGTTACCGAAAAGAGATCGCGAGCGATCAGTACGGACATCGACTTCGGTCCCGCGGCGTAAAACACCGTGAACTCGGTGTTGTAGGAGGCCGCCTCAGCGGATGAGGCGAAGGCTGCGACGAGCAAGAACACGACGAGTCCATGCATGCGCGTCTTCGCCTGCAAGACCAGACGACTCCCTCAGAGACAGTGCAGACAGTCTCTAAGTCATCAGCTCGAGGCGGCGCGCTGAAAGGACTCGCAAACGCAGACGGATGGCCACTTGACCTTTTCAACGTGGAAGCATGAGTCACCGAGGATGAGCAATACAACTGAGAACAGTTTTAAGAGTTGTACGTAGGTAAGGATGGAACAAAACACACGCTACAGAGTTCACCAAGTTTCTCCGCTTCTCGACCAACACCGAAAATGCGTTGACTGAAAGTTAAACCCCAAACTGTGCACAAAAGTAAAGTGACAGAACAACTTTAGTCACAATAAATTTCAAGCTAAAGCGTAAAGCAAAAGGAAACGTGGTAGTCAAAGCGGAGTGTGCTCGATTCGATAGAGACTGGGAGGCCCTCCAGTCGCTGCTTCGGGGCCGCCCGGAAGAGTCGCCGCATCGGCGTGATGCTTTGTTGATGGAGAGGGCACTCTCGCGCTTATCTTCCAATCGGGCGTTGAGTTCGCAACCCCCCGCGAGGTGGCTGTGAAGTGCGCCTTGAGCTCCAAGCGCCTCACCATTTGGACTCTTCGTCAAGCCGCCTAAGCTCATCGGCTTAGGCGCCTTGCTGCCGAATAAATGCCTTCGCAGGCTGCAACCGGTGAGCTCAGTTGGGCACGCTGCTGTTACTCTCCGAGTCTCGGAAAACGAAATGACCAAGACAAAATCTTGCTGTTTCGCTGTTTCATCAATGATCAAGGTCGTTTTTTTTTATCTAGGGAACGTTTCCATTGCCGAGTGCGTGTTCTTCGTAATCCGTGTAGTGTGAATTCGGAAACATTGGAGTGATTACGAAAAAACAGAGCACATTTCAACAGGTCACCCGTCGAACCACTCGAGTCAGAAAATGACCGCACAATCGTGGCTATTCGACACCTCGTAAAGCTCTTCGCCTTCTGAACAAGGGTCGTTATCCCGGCAACTAGAATCTGTTGTGTGCAGGTCGAACGTTCAAAACCGAATCAAGACTGTTCCTCGAACAATGAGAGCAATGAAGTGGAATTCAGTTCTTCTCTTGCACAAATTTGAAATGTCTTTATTGCAAAGACAGCGTGGCGGGAATTCAGTGATGCTTGACGAGCGAATCCACCCAGGAAAAGAGCTGTTGATTGTCACGAACGCGAATCCAGAGCGTGGCCGCCACCTGCACCCTTCATAACAGGATAAGCATCTAACCTTTTGACCACGGATGATGGGACAAGCACCGTGAAGGGACTCTTTGGCCAATTCACCGCTCGGTTCCATGTTTAGCCAGAAGAGGGCGTCGCCGCGCTCGGGCTGCACGGCCGTCGGCACGTGCGGGAAGACGGTGCCTGCGTTCACTTCCTTCTCCTTTTCAATCACCCAAACCGCCTCCGGCATCGGCCGTCTTCAGAATGACGAGAAAGGTGGCGATGCGGTTGCCGAAGTTCTCGGTCCACCAGTCCGGCGGATTGTTCCCGAAACTGCAGACGGGTTCTTATTGTTAGACAAACGACACGAACTCGAGATAGTCGTGATGAGGTGCGTAGTGACCGCCGGGATGATAGCTCAGAACCTGCGCTGGAATTCAGATCATTTTCCTTGACTCCAAAAACCTGAAAGTCCTCTACGGAAGAGAAATTGAGCGGAATGGTGTGGCTGACTCGCTGAGCTACCTAGGACGTAAACAACTCGACGAGAGGTAAGAGAACCTTGGAAGTGGTGAATGAGTGATTGTGCCGTAGCCAAGTGCCGTTGGCCTTTCGCGCTGTGGAAAGAGAGTTAACACCACTCTCCTTGTCCACCGTGGTCTGCATTGGTTTGAGATCATGGGGGGTTTGCAAACTGGCTCTTTGAGCTCGAGGGCTGTGGCTTCAGTCAGAAAGTTGTCCGTGAGGCTTTCGTCAAGGAATTTGTGGAAGACGAGGAGAAACGGCCGACGGCTCACCTGTTCCACGCAAAGCTCTTCGAAGTTCGAGAAAAGGCGATGGCATAAAAGTCCTAAAGAATTGCTCTTTTCCAAGAGTGAAACCTTTATTCTCTGGCGAAAGCTTGCCGGACACTCCATCGCAGAGGTCCGTGTATTCCTTATTCCAACGGTCGCTGCCCACAAAGTCGCCAAGTTCCTCAACTGTGTGTGATGTGGCGCTCGACACCAACAGAAGAAGAACGCCAAAAACAAGGCGTCGCATTCGGATTGCTTGAGACAATATTGCTAGGAAAGAGGGGGCAAGCACGGTTGGCGCAGTAGAATCAACGAGAAGTGGATTGTTTGGTTCGGTGAGAGGAGGGGGATGCAGATTCGAAAATCGGGCACACTTTTCCGTTCACGTCTTACAATTAGCGTCAAAGAGGCAACATCTGAAGCAATGTCGATGTCTCGTTAAATGCACGAGAGGAAGTCAAAACAAAGAGAGCACAGAGGTGAGACGTCTTGAGAATAAGCAAGCGTTTCTACAGCGGTGAATCAACGCGTCTGGTTTGCTTGTGTTTTCTTTCGGTTTCGACGCACCCAAGTACGGGCTGCTTCGACGTGGGACGCTCGTTGAGATTGGTCACGTTGTTCATATTACGAGACGTTGTTTCAAGAGTATGCGTGACCACGATAAGCTACAAGCTATAAACTCAAGAATGAAACAGTTGAAGAAAATAATTCATGGCAAACATGCAGAGAAATGCCGCTAGAGGTTCTAACAATAAGATCGGCGCCAAACGTTGTTTCTCCTGCGGCAAGAAATTCCATCATGGTTGTGACACTTCAGCGTCATCTTCCGCGTTGACATAGTCGTTTTTGAAGTTGAGAGCGCGGCTGAAGGTGCGACGCTTCGCCGACGGGCCTCCAACATAGAAGGCGTCGGCCACATTGGGTCTGTTCCAGATCTCATCGCAAAATAGCATTTTGGCAAAATCGCAAAATAGCATTTTGGCAAAATCGCAAAATAGCATTTTGAGCTCACGCGAGATCGATCGAGTTCGATGCCCGCGCCTTGTTTTCTCTTTTGC
>JAQIXL010002776.1:0-11991 GCA_034700245.1 Poikilolaimus oxycercus | reverse complement strand
GCAACCTAAAAGTTTGGAAATGTCTTCCGCAAGACGTGCCTACTGTCTTTGAGTCCCATCGTGACAATCATTCAGCAAACGAAACTAACACAAAATTAAAAGTCGTCCCTGTAAACATCTCGATGATGAAGCTCGTTGCATAAGAAGTTTTGAACCACTTCGAAACTGGTCCGAAACTACGATCTGTACGATCAACGCAATACGATAGCCGTGAAGTCTATTGAAAAGATGTGAAACCATGTCGAACTGAAGGAATTTTTTTCGAAGCTTTGTATGTATGATGTGTGGTGTACAAATACAAAGTCTGAGAATGAGACACATCGACAGCGTCTTGGAGTGTATTCTCGAGTGATTTGTTTCCTCTGAAGCACAGGTGCTTCTCCGTAACATGTTTGTTGCGCACAAGAATGAATAAGTTCCGAAGTCAAACACAAGGCGAAACATTACTAAACCCAAGTGGCCAGGCAAGCCTGGCCAGAAGCGAAATGCGTCGCTTCTCAATGTGTTTCGCTTCATCCGCAAATTCTGTATCTCGCATAAGCAGTGGTTAAATGGACCTCGTCGGACCTAAAATTTGCAACTGGGGCGGTTCCATGAGCGGCCTCTTGCCAGCGACTATATGGGTCTCCGTCTGGCAACTGGGTTGGTTCCATGGACACTTTTGCGCTTGCAACTGGGTCTGTTCCTTGCAACTGGACCCGTTCCTTGTAATTTTGGACCCACTTGCAACTGGGGACCGAGTTTTGAGCCCCACAAGGTCCATTTTTTTCGCCATGGCCAGATTTTGCAACTGGGGTCGGGTCGTTGCAACTGGGGTACCTCGTATTTTCGACGAGGTCGTTTAACCACTGGTCGTAGTTTCTCTAGCCTTCATGAGTGACGAAACGTTACGTACTAGAGCGAAAATATCAGTGCTTGGTCAATCTTGGCTGCTGTGCTGCCATCTCATTTCTGAAAATAGCATACGAACTTGTTAGAATTTTACACCTCAATCCCCTTCAACGGTCACTTCCACAAAGGTTGCGGGGTCGACGATGCGATACTACTCCTAGTCGATGAACCGGATGTAAATATTTGTGGCCCCGTGAGACCAAAACGCCCACTTGTTTCCGTTTTAAGAAAGTATCACTTGGGCTAACGTAGGCCGTTACGAACGTTTGTCAAAAAATGAATCCAAACGAAATTTGCCTTCAGCAATCCTTTCGGTTCAGCAGCGCTGTCTTTCGTAAGACTAGCCCGGACTGGGACTCATTTAAGCAAATGCGGTCACGCTGTTGATTCTGGTGAATTCTTAAACACTAGCCTCGCTCTGAGCAGCTGCGTTCAAAATTTCTTACCTAACGTCTGTACATGTCAAACAACTCTCGGCGATGAAAGTTCAAAGAGTGGTGCATTTTGTATATGCAGGAAAATGGTTATTTGAACCGTTGAATGGCTTCATGGTACGTGCTTCTTGACCCCGTGGCAGATGGTCAACAGTTCAAGACTTTGATGGAGAATATTCTAGAGACAAACCATGTGTTATTTTTTTCAGTGATAATTTAACCTACTGGAATTCCACGCGCGCCTTTCTTCGCACAATCTTTAGGCAGCTCAGGGGCACATAGTTCCAGCACTGGAGCTGTGCGGTTGGAATGCGTGGAGGCGTGGAAGTTGTCCTGGTCAACGCATTGAGGTATTTGCATTTTACGCATTAAACCGTGACGAGAGACGACGGAAGGGGGACACGAATGTTCATCGATAACTCCCTTCCATTGCTGACTCAACAGTGGTCCAACGTCGCCTTCAAGCGTGAGTAGACAGCCTTTTTCCATTGTTAGATGATGTAGTTTTTTGGTGTGCTGGAGTATAGAGGATCACCATTTGCTCGTTGATTCGAGGTTTTTCATGACTGCCAAGTTAGCGTCAAAGTGGCACTACGACACACATGCAACTTGCGCTGCAATGTGAATCTTCTTTGGAGACGCTACGTAACCTTGGTAGAAAAGTCTGTCGGATGCCTGTCAACGAGACAGAATCGGGTCCACCTTCGGCGAGACTCATGATCGCGGCCGTCTTGGTGACCCTAGCCGCTCCCTTGCACTTCGGTTATCATCTCACCCTCAGCAATCCTGCGCAAGTCCGTTTCCACTTGTTCAAGACAATTGGCTTAGAACGCTGCTACATTCTTCGTCAACGCGTCGCACCTGTATCACCACGGAAGCGAAATGGAGAAACGCGAAATAAATGTAAAGAATTATTTCTCTTAACAAAACCTGTCTCACAATCAGGCGCTTTGGGCCTTCATCTTCGCTAGTTTCAGCTTCGGCTCAGTTCTTGGATCATTCACAGTCGAGGTCGTTGCCGAGAATCTCGGAAGAAAGAAGGGAATGTTGTGAGTTTGTCTTTATCTCTCTTGCACCAAGTAGCTCCGCAGATTTGGTTATGCACTCGAGGCCGGCTCTTTGGCCCTATCGATTCTCTCCATATACGTGAACAGTGATTATCTCTATGCCGTTTCCAGAGCCCTTCTTGGGGCAGCCGTCAGCCTTCTCATGAGTTTGACGAACATTTTTCTTATCGAGTGCAGGTCGGTTCAAAGAGTTGAAATAAGGCTTCAGCCCAAAACATTGTCGCGGGCAGATTGGCGTTAGCAGTGGTCTGATGATTCAGGTCGGCAGTATAATTGCCAGTTACATTGCTCTGCCGAGCGTCCTGGGAACGAAGCGTCTTTGGCCATGGCTCTATGTCGCAGAGTTGGCCTTCTTAGCCGCTGTTGTCCTACCTTTTGCGCTTTTCATGCTCGACACTCCCGGGTTTGTGCTCGCATTGACGAGTGATTTGACAGATTTTTGGAATCACGCGGAAGATCAGCGGCTGCTCTTGAATCCATCCATTTTTATCATAATATCGAAGGCCTGAAGGCGCAGATGAAGTTGGAAGAGATCCGTGAAGATATCAGAAATGCATCCAAGCCAATGACAATGATTGGGGTAGGCCAAGAATGCTTGTAGAACCTTACGTCGCAGGTTTTGTCCGATCCACGCGTTAGGCGTGGCACGATTCTGGGTATTTTGTCGAATTTCTTCTTTGCTTTCAACGGAGTGGGCGGTAAGATAGCCCGCTTGTAATCGTTTAGACTTCTGGCAGTTATCATCTCTTACTCGGTGGATATGTTCGTGGACACGGGCATGGAAGACTCGACGGCTTCCTTTGCAGCGCTGGCTCTTAGCGCTACTTCCACGGTGCGCCGTTCTACCCCGTTAGGGCATTTTATTGTAGCTCGGATCTGTCGTGGCGCTGTTTGCCGTCGAGAGATGGGGTCGCCGGCCGCTCTTCATCGGAACCTTCATTTCACTAGCAACCTGCAACATCTTCATCGCAATCCTCATGCAGCTCTCGCAGAGTACACACGTAAGACTAAAGAGGTTTGACTTTCATGAACTCCAGGCAATCAGCGCCCGCAACACAGTTGTAGTGGCTGTTGCGATTTTCCTCTTTTCGACATCACTCGGTCCAAGCTGCCTCTCACATTTCATCGCAGCTGAACTCGTCCCACAACAGGCGAAGGCGGCATCCTCCTCCTGGGCTTTCTTCTCCTTCAGTCTCTTGTAAGCTCCTGACAGAGACGGACGATTACAATTATAGCCGAGGGGCTACCGTAGTTGCATATCTTCCACTGAAGAATGCCTTCGGTGGAGCACTCGCCTACGCCTTGCTGTTTATAGTGCCGACAATTGTCGCTGTATCCTTCTACTACTTTTGGCTGCCAGAGACCAAGAATAGGCTTGTTGGCATTCCTAATTCAGAGTTCCACAGGACCCTCGCGGAAATTCGAAATGAGATTTATCGACTTCCACATCTTCGAAGCTCGAGGAGCCGTGAAGCTGAGCGGTGAAGACGACTCATATATTCCCTCCAAGCATTTCTTGCGGCCAAGGTCAATGGCGTAATGTACATCCTAACGAATGATGATGCAAAGACAATGAAACAAGCCATGATTACAACGTCCTTGTATGATCTAAATGCTTTTTTTCATTCAACTGAAAATTAGGAATGCAAATCTGTAAGAATTAGAAAATCCCTTATAAGGGCGGTCGCTAGGATTCGTTGAAAATCGGCCCAATCGCAGCAAGAAACTGAGTAATAGGTTTTGAAGAGTTCATCGAGCCGGTCCTGGTGCACTTTTTCGTAGCCCGTTTCGACCACTCCGACCGCTCCCCCAAGGCGTTGTTGGTAAAACGCGATCAAAAATTCGGTTTAAAATATCGTTAGATAGATCTCGTCAAGCTGAACAAAACTGTGATACACAGTTCTGACGTACTCCAAACGCTCAAACCCGGTTTACAGCCGCGCGGCTACAAAAGCAACAGGTTCAAGTTCCATTGTCGAAGTCGTGTTTTTTGTGTGATCTTCTTTCTGCTCCGGTCCATTCAACCTCAACACCGCGACTACAGGTGCCACGCGCACATGTTGTCTGCAATCACAATAATCATCCCGCTCAGTCGGTAAGTCTGCTTACGATAGAGCGCCGATGATGGAGTTACTAGAGAATTCGCTCGGACTGCGGATTCCTGCGAAAATGAGTGCGTTCTTCCAGAGCTGAACCGTAGCCCTACGGCACGGTCGCACGACGATAAGTGTGAGAACGGAGGAGAAGGGCGAATGAAGCGACATGAGTGCCAAAGCCCAGTTGCACGCATCTACAAGCTCTTTTGACTGTCAATTATTTTGTCCTACATTGCGAGCTTGTGAGAAGCGTGAAGACGGCGAACATGTAGAGAATCGGTAGGAGAACAACCAAGAGAGGCAAGGAAATCTGAGGAAATCTCTCGCTCTGACAAGATTACCTGGATAATGAGGGCTTTTAGAAGGTGAATGTGTGCACGGCGAGTTCGCTCACAAGACTTTGCGATAAGAAAAGTCGCTCGGCGCAGCGTTTTGAAGCTTCAACAACGCATTTTGATGTGTAGATTCGTTTACCTTGAGAGAATATAAAAGGCGATCATTGCAAAGGAAAACACTATACAGTAGAACACCAACATGGGCATCCACACCTCTTGCAAGAAGTTTGCAGAGTACCACGGAACAATTATATAAGTCGAGTTGACTTTGAGCAAAGGGATCATGAAGCTCCATTCCTGCAAAGAAAGAAGCTGGCGATAGATGAGGAATTACATCGTCTCATTCTCAGTGCAAACTATTGTATCACTCCAATGGTTTTGCCTCGATATGAATGTGAAGGTTTTGCAGCTTTGTCAGCGATCACTTACATCGTGAGCTTCTTCAAGAAACGCAATGCGTTCCTCGACCGGATGCTGCGTAGCGAAACCGTAGATCGGCGGAATGAGCGTGATACTGTATGAAACAAAAATGACAAAAACATGACGGTGAGTGGAACAACTCTGGCGGTAATTCATCAGTTGAATCTCCTGAAAGTCCATCAGAAATTTAGAAAGTCATATGCTCGACAACAAAAACTCGTCTAATAGTGAAACGGAAAAGCAAAAAGACCTTTTGAACTTTTTCGTTCTTTAGAATAATTTACCTGGTAGCGCCAGTAAAAGCTGAGCTGAATTGAAATTACTAAAACATGAAGCAGCCAGAAAAGTAAGATCTTCAAATATTGTTTGTCAAGCAAATTTTTTTTCACTAATTGTGCGTAAGCGCTAATGCCAAAATGGGTGTAGAGAGGGCCTCGAACATCCACGCCAACGAACGGGGCGAGCACTAAGGGGCACATCAGAAAGTCCAAATAGAACTCCACGGCTAAGGCGGACAACTGAAACCTTCTCCATTACTTTTCAAGGAATAAACGGAGAGGTATTTTACAATCCAATTTTTTTATTCGAATACAAGAAAACTTGCCATATAATTGAGAAGAAACCATCGATAAGCTTGCAATTCTCTTCGGCGGCCGACAACTACAGCCACAGCCAAAATGTTGATGAAGAGACTCAAGGAAGTGGCCACTTTGGAAAATAAGACTGTCTCGTAGGACTCGTTGAGGGTCACGACGGGTGGCCAGACAACACCGAAGAATGCTTGAATCTTAAACCACAACTCCATTGAAGAGTCGGACGTTGACAAGCACGAAAATCTGCAAAGATTCTTTTCCCTTCTTTAAAGACTTCAACTTCCGCGTTGACGACTTTCTTTTTCATCGAACACGCAAGGCGGAGTTTATTTTTTGAGAGAGTCGAACGTTCTTATGCAAGACCTCATCATAATGACAGTGGAAAACCCATGAAATAATGGTTTTGAACTCACGAGACGATCGAACCAGTCTCGGCCAACTGACCCCACATTTATCCTACGCACTAGGCCCCACTGCTAATAAGGAAATGCTCGTTGCAAATCTCATTTATCTCGAGTACCCAAGAAACAGCATACCTATCACGTCTCTGCAACTCGTGATTGAACTTCCTTCTGGCAGTCTCATTGTCAGGTGAATTGGTGAATTGAGCAGTTGGCCTGCCTGAAGATATGCATCTCACCGTATTCTCTGTTCAGTTGTGCTTGAGAGCCATCTGTCTGTCTGAGAAACCAAATTATTTTCTCGTGAGTATTTATTAGACGTAAAACGTGCATTGAAGCTAGTGCGCCATAATCTAGTTCCTTCCTTCATGAAATAAGCATGTTCGCCGGCGTTCATCGAGGCAGCGCGTTCGCTGCTTGAAAACGTGATGTCTGTCATCTCAGGTGACTCGTTGGTCGAAGCATACGCGTGACGCGGCTGTATTGTAGCACAGATTCCTTATATGATAGTTAACTGAGCCTCAGAGAGCTCGTACGTCTTTCGCAGATCAAATTGTCCTCGAGATTCTCAGAAAAAAAGAATGGTTCATATGAGCTGACCTATTTTCTTGGAGTCCATTGTTTCTCTACAGATTTGGCTGTGCAATTGGGGTGGGTTCCTTGGCCCTCTCCATTCTCTTCATCAACACGATCAATTATCATATTGAAGCTGGTGAGGATGATGTATGTAGCCCACTCATGATATGAGCATCTTGACTTGTGTTCAGCGAGACAGAACATCTGCTGCCTGTCATTTCAGTCGATGAGGGTGACCGAAAAGTCAACCATTAGCGTGATGATGGCCTACAAAATGCTGCTCGTGGAGACGTGTTGTAGGTGTTTTCGACACCAGAACACAAACCAAGCAGTGATCAACGGTGAGCTTACTGTCAAGGCAGCGAGATGCACGTTGAGCAACGGAATAATCGGCCTGAAGCATTTGAGCGTAATCTACTTACTGTGTGCTTGTTTAGCTTGCGCGCGGGCTATGATTTACGGAATCCCAGATGATCATCAAAAGCAACAGCGAAGACAAAAACGTCGTGAAAACACTGAAGATGCATCACACATCATGCGCAACTACCAGATCTCGATTGAAAACAAGAGGTCCAAGACACTCTCACGAAAACCCCTCCCAAGGGTTCGTTTAATGCCGCGCTGGCGATGTGCCTCCGCGTCGAGATCACTTCGACCGATTTTAAAGCGAAAACCTCTTAGAGTAAATTCAGTTCAACTGAAAAACTCTGCTAGAAGAGGGCAGACACTGACCGTTGTCTGCAACCTTTTCCCTCTTCAAGAACATTCTTCTGAATGCATCCAAACCACAGACTAGTTATCGCTCTATGGGCAGCCTTATTTTGATGGTTTCTTTACCGTCTTTTTGCTGTTACGAATCGTCCTTTGCCGAACGTCGATCCGTTTGTACCGGCCAAGATTGCATTTCGCTTAATGGTAAATTGACTTGCTGCTTTGGTGCAAGGAATTTCAGCCAGCTGAAGAGTTCCGCGTGGCTGGATGCGCGATCAACAAGAACATGCAGAGTATCCTTCTACGGATCTTCTGCTACCTGAACAAACGTCGCTATCAAACAAGGCCAAATTTGAGCTTCAATAACAGCTGTCTCATCGTGAGTTACTGACCTGTATGGTAAATGCCAATCTTTCAGAGGTAGGCTCATTCTCGACACTGCATACCGTGTCTTATTCAGCCAGATTTGTCCTTTGCACGAGCGTTTCCCGACCCCGGAACGCATGGCGCTGAGGATTCCCGACTATGCGTTGAACAACGAGACATGGTTTCGTGTCGGGTTTTGCTGACCAGTGTGACGAACGAGGCGCCAATTCTGTGTTTGGAAGACGTTTTGTTTGATTATCTGAATTTCCTTTGTTTAGCCAAGAAACCGACAAGATCCGTTGCATGGGCTGTCGCGATAACATAGCTTGTTTCATTCGTCGGCTTTATAGTCGACTGGTTCACGGGAGAGAAATCCCGCCCTGGAGCCTCGCTCATTTTGGTCCACAGAGCTGGTATGCTGAAGTTGTAAACCTTGTCAATTTTTTTTCAGGAACTGTGGGATGCGCTGGTCGTTTCAAAAATTCCACCAAATAAAATACAATGCATCGAATCGAACCAAAACACTTGAGGAGATTCTAGAATTTTTGGATGCAAGAAATGTAGGCCTCAAAGTTTTTAGGTTGGACATCTACTTGCACATTTTAGGTGCCGAAGAACGCGACACAACATATTCGAGAACAAGTCATGGCCGTGAATTTCCATCCAACTTTTGGATCTCGTAGGGAAAAGGACAAGCAATGCAAGCAGTTGCAGATATCGTGCATGGTCTCCATGACCAAATCCACTCAAACCCGCAACTCCTGCGGCTTCTTCGAGCGCTTTACTTTTATGATTTCACATTGTTCAACTATAAGAGACCGCAGCTCTTTCAGCGAGAACTAGAGAATTGAAAATAAGTAAATTTGACCAAATGTGAGCCACCTGGCATCTGAGGCACCCTAGACGAAAGGCGTCGTAGGGCATTAGGGCGCGAGACAGCAGTCTTGATTAGAATCTTTGAGCAAACGTGTGAAGATGAAACTGAAAAGATAGGTTTGCGACTTCGCTTCAACAGCCATTGAAGACAACTAAAGTGACCACTGGGACCACATTCTTTAACTGGTGTTGTTCTCTGAAGTTTCCGCATTTTCTGCTGTTCAAAAGTTATTGAACATCATCCGGGTTCGGAGAACCTTTTTGGCCCACACATTCAGTCATACGATGAAGCCTTCAACAATGCGATCTAAAATCAACATACAATAGAAAGTGACTTTAGCAACCGCTAAACAATTATCTGCATCGGATGCTCTCACGTTTTCGTCAATCGTCAATTGACCATCGTTGATCTTGCTGTGTTCAGCCTCTGCCCGGAAGCAAATCGCAGCTTTGTCCGAGACAGGACCAGTGTTTTCAAGAGTTGGACCACTCGCAGTAGGTGATACCGATCAAGCAAGAAACGCCTTGACGCATGTGACCTGTCAGAAAGCAGAAAAAGGAAAGAAAAAGAAAACCATCGGGTTGAAGTACACGGTCTTATTGAGCACGACACATTCTTCGTTGTTGAAAACAGCGAATCGTGATGTGAAACGTGAAATGATGTAATGCTGTAGCTCATCTGTAGCTGCGTAGTTTCTGATAATGGCTGATTTGTCCTGGAATTTGACGAAGACAGGACTGAAGAAGGGGGGCTCATTCAGGCAAAGGAGTCTGGCGAAGAGAGGAAGGAAAAGGTGGAGACTGCAGGATGCTCGACGACGATGACGTCTCCACGTTTCCGAAAATCCACTTCGTCTTCCACGAAGGGAGGCATTCCACGCTGGCCTCTTTGAGCCCCTCGAGGATCTTTTCCACATTCATAATTGATTTCTAGCTTGCAGAGACTTGCTTCTTCTTCTTCTTTTGATTCTTTATGTACAGTAAGGAGAGTTGAAGCACTGAGTGGGACAGAGAGATATATAATGCACACGCAAGCCAAACCCGTAGTTCCAATGTGAGATCCTCTTCTCTCTTCTTCACTTTCTCATTCGATAATTGAGAAGGCACTGGACGGGAGAGAAGAAGCAGTTCCTATCGTGCACGGTGCGGACGTCTTGGCTCATCACGTGATTTGCACTGCGTTCCTTCACCCTAAGAGACCTCATATTTTCAGACTGTGGAGCACTCACTTAAACACGTTCATATAGTAACCGATGCTTGCAGGTTTTAACTCCAAACTGGGGAGGAGGAGAAGGAGAAAGACGAGAAGAAGCACCAGTTGACGACACGGGAAGACGCGCATGACGACCTGCAAAAGAATAGGCGATGAGTTGCAAGAAGGGCGGAAACGGAAATTTGAAGAGGAGGGAGAGCACGAGAAGGCGCACGTGAAGGTCGACGCGTGCTGGAGGGCGGCGAGTCGCGGAAGTGGCCTTTCAGCTCATTTAATACGTGACGCCGAAGTGGGCACCGTGACCAGAGGGGCGGCGCCTCGAAGCTCTTCGCCAACCCACGAGATGACTGGCATAATGACGCATGAGATCGCCGTCAGTTCTGCATCTATTCCCGTGTTGTTGCTGGGGAGGTCAAACAAAATACTCCGTCATTAGAAAGTCATGGTTCGGAAATCAAATCAAATGGCATTTCTCATCGGCTGACGAAGCGTTCAGAGTCACTCATTCAAGCTGAAGGGTCACTGCACCCTTACAAAAGATTTTTTAAATTAGTTCTGCGTGAAGAGAGAGAGAATACGTTGCCTACGTGAGCAATCTCTATCGACAGACGATGATGATCGTTGGCTGACCGAACACTGGCAGGTTGCAACAGTTGTCGGTTGCCCTCGTCGACGTCGGATGAGAAACCTGCGAACACAAAAAATTGGTTCACCTCCTGGTTGATTGGTGAAGAGGAACTTCTAAAGCCTCATGGTCGACCTTACTCACCTTATGTCAACATTGTCATTCTAGCTACCGGCAGATGGGCGCTGTCAGAAGCACGATTGTAGCGTCAAGTCATCGACTTCCTTCTCCAAAACGCTAACACCAAATAAGATGGCTTGCTCCTCCTCACATTTTTATGGCTGAGGTCAGCCTTGGTTGAATATGCTTTGCATGGGATGATTGTGCAGTGACAAAGAATCAAGTCATTGCGAATTTTTACCCTGCACCTGCTCTCTTTCATTCAATAGATTTGACAAAGATGTTTTAGAGGTTTTATTCCCAGAGATTACAGCTTGTCGCTGGCTGGGTCACGGGGAGACGAGACTTGGTCCCTTGAAATTGGATATATTCCCCCTAGCTTGTCCGGTGCTCGGTGGGTAGTGGCTTCACGGCGTCGGCGGTGGCTCTTCCTGAGCGGCGTTCCCTCGTCCGCGAGTGTCGAGGGCGGCAGTGTCTTCCCATTCAGCGTGTGGTGATGGCGACGGCCGTCGTGGGCTCCTCTTCAGCGGATGATGAGGGCAGAGATGGCGGAGAGCGCTGGAGAATACAACCGGCCGGCGAGGACGAATGAAGTGAAGATCTGACAAAGAGGGCGCTAGCACAAAGAGCTTTTCTTTTCAAGGCATCCGTACAAAGCGAAGACGAAGGGAATGAGATGAATGGACATCCTGACATCTGCTTCCTCAGCACCTCCTCATCGTCACTCCTTATCAACTCAGCCTCTGTCCATCCTTGTTCTTCGTCGAGTCGCGCGATCCTCTTTGATATGTCCGGCTATGATCTTGTCACGGAGTTTGTAGGAGAGAATGGTCAGAGTCAAGCAAACACCAAGGCGTGCTACCGGAAAAGGACGACGTACCAAGAAAGCGACGAAGCCTGGTCGTGTGAAGAAACCGTATTCGTATCGTCCGTCGCGATTCCTCCTCCATCAGATTCGACGCTATAAAAAGAGAAGCGTTTCCCTTGGACGATTACCTAAGATTGCGTTTCAGCGTCTCGTGAAGGAAATCGCCGGGACCATCGACCCCGATCGGCGCTTTCAAAGCGCAGCAATCGGGGTTCTCCAGGTCCACCCAATTATTATTCAACGAATGTTCACGTTTCATGCCAAAGCATTTTTGTGCCTAAGATTGTGCATTTAGGAGGCGGCTGAACTCTATTTAGTCTCTCTCTTCAAAGACGCGCATCGCTGCGCCAGCTATGCTGGACGGTCGACTGTGACGCCTAGAGATATGAAGCTGGTGAG
>JAQIXL010002775.1:0-11997 GCA_034700245.1 Poikilolaimus oxycercus | reverse complement strand
GTTACTCTTCGGAAGTTTAAAAATGAGGGGGTAACGACCCTATTTTTTGTTGCTTACCCTACATGTCTATAAGAAGTATGGCATTTCAGGTCGATAGGATTGTAGAGGGCATCGAGACGAGCAAAATGAGCCAAAGAACGTCTCGAAAAGTCAAAATATGAGCAATAATGGAGCATCTGAAAGATCGGCAGTCAAATGCCAAGCCGTAGAACAAACTTTGGCAGGTTCAAAAAAAACCTCTCATATAAACTGTAACAAAAACGCAGAATTATTTTCATCTTTTTGTCTTAATTCACAAAAAAATTGCATTAGCGTAATTTTGCTGCTCTTTACCAGATCCAGCTCCAGAGATCTGTCTGACCCGAGCAAATAAAGTGTCAAAAAGTCCTCTCGGAAGCGTTCTTCGCATATCCCGCAGCTACTGATTTGAAGTCTCGAGGCGACGGCTGGCCCCACACTCGTGAGTGGAGTCCTCGTCGAGCTTGATTTATCGCTGCCTTTCAAGGCGAGAGCGTGTCTCATTTATGACAATAGGGCCTTAATAGCGCCACCTTCTGCTAAGAAGAAGGCCTCATTAAACTTTACTGGCTCTCTCAAGACTAGACCTTCACTCCAACAGACGGATGTCTTGATACTCGCCATCGTTTGACTCGTCCGTTTCTTCCCTTCGCCGACAGCCGATAAAATAGTGTTTTAGGCAGATGCGAAAGCACTCGCTCACACGCCCTCTCCTTTCGTTGTTCTTGGTCTTATGCGCCGTATCAGCAGCCAGATGTCAGTGCAGCGATCAAAATTCGATGCTCAACGAGACCGTTTTATTCACAATTCTCACCGTCCCACCAAACAATGAATGCACAATCAATGTAGCTTTGTTTTATTGTTTTCCCTTATTCACCGATTCACAATCAGATCACGGCGCAGTCACGCGGATTGCTGCAAGTTGTTTTAATTCGTAGCATTCCTCGTAACTGGACAATTAGCGTCAGCGACGAATATCGGATGAGCAAACTGTGTGTTGTTTTCTTCGTAGAAAAATGACGACTTAACAGTTACAATGGATCCAACCTTCCAACTTACTTCCACGACTACTACACCACACAAGTCTTCATGGGCAGTTCGTTGATGATCGACACATCTTGTGTAGGAGTAACTAATGTCTTTTTGAACATTAGTCTGCTACCATGTAAGTGTCGCATAAAATAACAATATGCGCAGTTTCAACAATGCAAATCGGTACAGAAGCGGTGTTGAACGCGAGCTCTCCAGTTCGATTAGGACATGTCTGAGAGTTAATTTGCCTCAAATTGAGTTGCAGTTTTATCGCCCAGTCTGGACGTTTGCGACGAGTTTCTCATCACCAACTGGCACAACGCTAACACTTTATGCACCAGTATGGCGCTTTTGTCGTGTCAAATTTTAAAAATCAAATCTTTTTTACAGATTGTCTACATTCCTGACGACAAGCCATATTATTGGGTTAAGCCAAAATTTTTTACACAAGATTTTCAACTAAAAAATTTCCCGCTTGTTATACCGGCTCTGACAGGCCCCATGGACAGCTCTACTTGGGAGCGTGAGAACCGCGGTGGGAGGACGGTCAAATGACAGTGAAGAATTTCAAAGAAATTTTTACGAAAATCATGCTTCAAATGCATTTCCAACGAGAAAAGGGCCTCTCATCTCGAAAAATTCGCTTTTATTTGTTTTAAGCAGCTAAATTTTCCGGCCTGTCAGCATTCGGCTACCCCATAAGTGCCCTCTCTATTCGTGCAAAAGAAGTGAGACAGCAGACAGGAAAACTTAAAATCGTGAGTTGTGTAAAAAATTTTTGGCTCAACCCAATATTTGGGCTGTTTGGTATATGACGGACATCCATCGAATGGGTCATTTTTAGGAAGGTTAGCATGCACTTTGCTATAGAATTGTTTTTCTAAACTTACAATTAGGCTTTCAACCTCGACTCCGCCGGCCAGTGCGACGACTACAAATGAATTTCGATCAACTGGCGCCTCTCTCACATTGATCGTCATTAATTTGCAGACAGTTTTGCCGCAAATGTGGTTTGTGTCATACAGTCAAGGTAGTGAAAACATTTCGAGATCTCATCTTTTCAGCTGTTCTGCCTTTTGGTAGTTTGAAAGTTTACTATTTACAAGACAGTTACCTCACTCCTGGTCCATTCATGACAACGTGGATCAGTGGTTAAACGACCTCGTCGAAAATACGAGGTACCCCAGTTGCAACGGCTCGACCCCAGTTGCAAAATCTGGCCATGGTGAAAAAAATGGACCATTGCGGGGCTCAAAACTTGGTCCCCAGTTGCAAGTGGGTCTCAAATTGCAAGGAACGAGCCCAGTTGCAATGAACAGACCCAGTTGCAAGCGCAAAAGTGTCCATGGAACCAACCCAGTTGCCAGACGGAGACCCATTTAGTGGCCGGCAAGAGACCGCTCATGGAACCGACCCAGTTGCAAATTTTAGGTCCGACGAGGTCCATTTAACCACTGACGTGGATGACCAGCGGCAATGTGACTTCTCCCACCACATTCAATATTGCTATCACTAACGGCACCTCGCTATTCATTGCTCCGCAAACTTTCGGTTTTCGCGGACTTCAAGTGTTGGTACAACTTGATGATTGAACAAATGAAATAATGCAATTTTGAGAACGGCGACGCTCCAATCACCTTCTATTCTGGCTACAATTATGTTAACATTACACCTTGTCAGCTTTTCAATACTTTTCCACAACAGCCTTAACGGCAGCTGTTGGTGCTGGTGCAAGCTATCGCGTGACATTAGGATATGTCGGTCAGTTTCATGTTATTCAACAAGATTTTCTGTCTTTTAACTTCTTAAAAAGTAGCTGACTTTAGCAACGCGCCCAACAATTGATATCGGGCAACGCGGTTTCATTGCCAATACCAACTTTCCGGATCCCGAGTTCTTTAACGAACTGTTATTCAAGCAAGCCCTTCTCGAGATGTACGCTTCGATGTGGAAATCGGTATGAACGCGTTTTGAAAAGGAAAAGTTTTATTTAGTTTCCCTGAACAGCGATGTCAATACCGACTTCAACATGACGTTCTTCAAAACGGCTTTAAATGCTACTACGACAACGTTTGTTTCATCTTTGTTTAGATCTTTAAGGGTGGATCAGCTTTGCAGAGTGAACAGCCGTGTGCCTCCCTTGTCGAGAATTCACGGCGAAGGCTATGCCATGTCCATCTCGAGTGTCCGTTATCGTCTTCTCCTTAGATATTCTGCAAGCAACGCAACGGGAAACGACGACGGAGGCGGTGGAGACGGCGCCGTCATCCCAAGCATTTTGGTCTCGCTGTTCGTGATCATTGGGCGTGCTGCAATGCTTTGATTTGCTTATCTTCAGTTTGTATTGTGATTGGTGCACTCGATTGAATAAAGCAATATGTATTTTAAGAGGACTCAATCAATAGAGGATCGGAGCACAAGAGAAGGAACAAGCTCTAGCTTAAAAGACAAATCTTGGGGGACAAGCATAGAAAGCTGCATTCAGTGACCACCATCTCGGTCGACTTGTCACGACAATCAGAAAATTCAGCTTGTTTATTGTGCCATTACAGTGTTGGCAAAAACGGCGGTTCAAGCTTTGAGAGAGATGTCCGCAGTAAATTCAATCTCTACGTCACTCGGCGAGACCGAGTAGGTGTACAATGTGGAATCGCGTTTTGGCTTGCAGTTGTCGCACTCAGTTTCACATGCTGTCACCACGAGGGCTGAGACAATTGAGTCGCGAAGTTCGGCTGCTTTCAAAGCCACGCTGGTCGCGAGATTTCCTACAATTCAGAAACTCTTGCTTTCACACAAAATGTGCTTTAAGAGAGAGTTAATCGAGAGATTCACGAAAGACTCAATTAGCCTTGGCATAAAAAATGCTAAAACATTTACCTCGTCGAACGGTAAATCCGTTTGGTGGAGTCATTTTGAAACGTGCAAGCGCAATGTTCATGTACCCGGCTTCTTTCGCCTTTCGGGAAATGAGACTGATGATCTCTGTATCAGATAATGAATATGTTTTCTGCTTTTTGCAGCATACAACGAGACTCAATGGGCCGCTTGGTTTTCTTAGTGCAAACACAAATATGTCATCCACCCTTTTGCGGGTTAAAAACTGTGCCATTTCTCGACAAAACTCGAGTATCCGCTTTTTCAGTTCCGCATTTTCGGGTGTCTCTAAACTATTGACGCTCATTGACGTCCCTTGAGGTTGTGGTTTTTCCTCTGTCGTTGCCGAAAAGCATTTCATTACATCCTGTGGATCGTCGAAATTTAGTCCGTTGATTGTTTCGCTTGGTTCCAAGCGAAGTGAAAACCAGGTTTCCTAAAATGATCTTTTGCTGTTTATTTTGATTGTGATTTTTACTTCAATAATACGGGTTTAAGGAGAAATTCAACGCAAACTATCTATAACAACAAACTTACGTGGAACCGTGCTTGGAATTCTTCTTGTGCCTCTATCTTCTCACTTAATGCCGATCGAAACAATTCGGCATTGCTGAAAATCTTCATTCGTTCGGGCGCTTTTCGTCGAAGTTCATCGTAAAGCCATGTGTGCAAATCTTCTTGCCGAACTGCAATGAAAAAATCCAGACCAAAAGGAAACCGACCAGATCGTAGACGTCTTCTTGCATCTACGAGCACTTTTGAGTCATCCGTCGAATCTAATTCACCATAAATTTCCTCCCCCTCCCCATTGACAATGACGATGCTGTTGTGTTTCTTGCCAAGCAAAATCTCTAGGGCTTTTGAGGCGGCTACGTCAAAATGAAGCCCGCGAATGGCCAATTCGGCTAGCGTCATCGGGCTACGTGTCTTCTCGGCGCGACTCTTCAGCAAGTATTCAAAATGTATTTGATGTTTATTTAGCACCTAAACCAGTTCGTTTTGAAGAAAAGCAAATCAACCCACCAATGCAGGCAATCTTTCAGTATCGTCTGCTGGTATTGCCGCTTTGCGCGGACGACGTTGCAACATAGCTCGAAGTTGATTGAACGTACCCAGACCGTCGGCGCCGATCATTCTCTCAAGTTTTAGCAGCGCCAGAGTCTCTAGCGGTGGACCTAGATAAGCTTCGATCTGCTCACCGAAGCGTTTCGCAATCTGCAAAGTGATAGTGCAAACTTGGGCAAATTTACCTTCACTCTGAACTCATCTATGAGTCGTTTCGTATTCTGTTCAAGTTGGTCAAAAGACAGTTCTTGAGTTGGCTGAATACTGGACTCTGTGCTATCCTTCGAATAACAAATTGCCTTCAGAACGGCCGACGTTATTCTACGTTTGAGCACATCAGCGTCGCTCAGTTGCTCCTTTGAAAATGCGGTTTTGATGACACGACTGTTACCTGAATGTAGGATCCCACTTTATTAGGGTCAATCTGCATGGTGTTCGTGAAGAAGTCGTCCGTTTCGAATTTTGCGACGAATTCATTACATAAATTTGCGATGGTCTTGTTAAGAGCTTGAAGAAAATAGTCGAAGTTGTACAAAATCGAGCATTTTGCATTGAAACCAAGTTGTTTGAACGCATCTTGAATGGCAGACACGGTGTCTTTTGCCTCCAGTGCATCTCGTGCTTGATCAAACAATTGATCTCTGAAGGGCTTTATAGCAGACTGTTTTATAGAAGTGTAAAGCCTCTGCAAAGGTTCGTTTACTTAAGCAACTTTTCAGTTTTTCATGCTTCCCTAGTCAGGGATGTGCGTTGAAGAAAATTTTCGGTCCGTAGAACGTTGAACGGGCTTTCGTTGAAAATAAAAATTCGCAAAACAATGCTTTCTAGGCCGAAAAAGTGCGGCTTCTGACGGAGCATCAATTTTCGCGCAACAAAATGCAATAAAATGGCACCAAAATAGTCGTCTAAGCGGAATACAATATCAAAAAATAGTTGTTTGCCTCGCCAAGTCCCGATGAAGCGGTAAAAAGTCAGTGAGTTCAGCAGTTTTGTTACGTTTTGCCACGGTGCTTTTCAACGGTTTGACCGGCTCATTTTCGTAGAACGTTGAACGGTCTTCGTTGAAAGAAAAACCCACCCTGTTCAACGGCCATTTCGTTGAACATTTTCGTTCAACGCACATCCCTGTTCCCCAGTGTTAGTATCTGTTTACGCAAAAACTTTGCTGGAGTTTTCCAAACTTTAGCAAGTTTCGGTATTTCTTGGTGTAATGTTGGTGAAAGCCAAGAAGTTTTCCTGAATGTTGACGAATTTTGGCCCCGAAAAGCGCGTGCTGCATATTGACCATGAAATAAAAAAAGCGTTAAAAGAGTATTCAGCTTCTATCAAAAGAAATTCTTCTTTAAGAGAATGCCAAACATTTTGTGCTGCTCTTTCTTTTTTGAATTATCTATTGGAATACTATCGTACCGAGGGAGTAGGTATCTCAAGAACGTTATTCAATTTCACATTGGCAAATGATCTTTCACGAAAGTTCGTCATTTGAACTCCTTCCTCCGCATTAAAAGATTTCATGACAGCATTCCAAATTGCCTTGATATCCGAAGAAAAATCGTCTGAAGTGGCAAATTCTATCAACGCATCTTTCAGTTCGTCTGGCTTTAGAATTGCGGAAATTATGCCGGAGATTAGATTGCGTCTCTTATAACTCCGAAAACTACCAGGATTATCGCCTGTGAGTGACTGTATTATGTAACGTGCAGTTGACAGACCTGCAATTTAGCAATTTCATCTTGCATCTTTTAAAAGCAAAAATTAACACACCAATACACAATCAAACTGAAATTGACTTACCGTTTGACACTAAAAAGGCAGAGAGACAAGGTGCTGGCGGGAAGGCGCCGCTTAGAAATGATAACGCAACTCCGCAGGCGAGTTCAGCCATAGCCAGCAATGCTATGTATCGCAGTTTTCGAACGTTCCAAATTTTCAATTTCCAGTTTGTACTGCGAACAATTTTCAGCACACGCGTAGCTCCGAAAACGGCATAACGGCATTGTGGCGCGATGAGCCGGGCTTCGGCCATGGCCTGAGACAATTCGACAACTTCCAAGGAGATGTCACTGTGTTCGTTAATCACTCCTTGCTTATCTGATAATATCTCAAAAATCTCCTCCACGACGAAATCGAGATTCGTTCCAATCATATCGTATGACGTTTCGGGTCTATTTTGTCCTTCGAGATTTAGGGGAGCACTTGCTGACGTGCTGATCGCATTTTGCTTTATATCTTTGCTGAGTTTCGACAGTACTTTACGCAAGCATTTTCGGATGGTTTCCCTGCTGCTGTTATGCAATTCAACGTTAGCTTGTTCCAAAATTCCCAAGCTCATAAGATCCGCGAATTGACCAGCCGACGCCTGCGAACGTGAAGGAAGTGTGATATTTATTGGTTTTCTGTTATTAAAAGCTTGACATGCTTTTCGAAATTCAAGAACATACGCACATCGATGCTCGATCACTTTCGCGACTGTGTCGTGGTAGAACTGCATTTTTGGAAGTGCGATTTTCAATTCGTCTCGCAAATTGGCCAGGCTAATACTTTCGACGAGATAATAAATCTTACTTTCCGGATTCGAGCGAGTTAATGGCATATGTTCATTTTGAAGCAACGTCAAAATCATATCTGCATCATGCTCTGGTATCCCCGCAGCAACGAAATCATCTTTTCCGACACTGCTATATTCGTTAAACTCCTCACCACCAGATAGCTTGCTGAATTCGGCCCATTCCGTCGTGAACAGCACGCCAATGTCTTTCAAGTTTTCTTTTTCGTTGATGTTGTTTTTGAATTCAACTTGAAAAGCATGTTGTTGTTTCCAAACCACGCAAAACTTTTCTTCTGAAGGCATTGATGATTCAATTGATTTGTCTTCAAGCAGCTTCTTGGATAACTCGGGATTTAGAAGCCCTAAGTTTGGGTTTGCTGACTCTATAGTAGTACCACATTTAGCCTCGTTGATGAATGTGCACGAGTGAGAGTTTTGAAGATAGCCTTTACACTTAAGTTTGTCCCAGAAGCCGTCCACGTTTGGCCTTGGAAATACGTTAAAAACATCCTCGAATGTGATTTCATCGCCACAATGTTTCCATAATCTCCTCAGCCTTTTGAGAACAGTTTCGGCACTGAAGGGAAGACTGTTGTTGGAAGTAAATCGAGTGAATTTCGCATCGTACGCTTTTTTAGACATTGCATCATCATCAATAACGGCTTTGAATGTGGCAGAAAATCGTGCTGGACGAATAATGGGAGGTTTAGAGTCGTTCAACGTTTTGCGAATGGTCGCTTCGCCATTTGCGCTCAGATTCTGAGCATTAAGGCTCTGGTTGTCTAATTCGTCTTGGTTCAGGAAGGTTCGTTGAATCATTGGAACCGGTTCCCTAAGTGCGCTGAAGCAGTTTTTCTGTTTAGAGAGACGCCGATAAAGCGCATTTGCGACCTCGTGTGTTATTTTTTCCGTGACAAGATCATCATAACTCACATAGTCACCAAGGACGCCATCGATTCCCGTGATGAATATTTCGTACATTCTTGCCTTTTCCAGTTGCTGTACCGAGAAGCGATCATTAACAAAATGCGGCTGTCGAATTTTCTTAAAAAAATCAACGACGGCTCGGTCAGTAAGACACTGTTGAATCCGCGCATTGAATCCGCATCTTGCGATCTCGAAGTTCGCCCTTATTTCATTTGTTTTTTTCTCAAAGTCTGTTGATCTGAATATTTCTTTGATGCAAGTGACAGCCTTATAGTAGCACGCCTCGGTATCAAAGAAAGGGAATTTTCTCAAGACATAATCAAAGTCATCGACGGCTTTCCTCCAATTCTTTTGCATCATATTGTGAATGCCCCAATTAAGGCGGTTCATTGGCCTTGTGGGTATGCCTTGCTGATTTTCTTCATAAAGATCCGACGTGAACTTTTCAGCCAGGAAGTTGGTCTCGTGGTTCAACAAATCTTCATCGACCTTTTTATTTCCTTTGAAATCATTTTCAAAATTCACATTCTTATCCAGCCAGAACGCCCATTTATCAAGAAGATCACGCTCAAGCAGCTTTCGCTGTTGCTCGGTGAAGCCGCGCTTCCTGCTTTGATATATTGCGCCTTTGTTGGCTGTGATGCAATCCTGGAAACAACGAGTGAATTTCTCAAGACATTGCTCTTGCATGACAATGTTTTTCCAACATCTCTTGGCAGCTTCAATGCGACGAGCTTCCAAGACACTTTGATGCATTTTCAACTCCCAAATGTGCTCAGCATCTTTGAAGTCCTTGTTCAAGACGATAAGCTGTGCACTGCCACGCTCTCCACAACGAGCGGCACGCCCGAAAGCCTGCTCTTGCACGCGTAAGTTCCCAGGCAAAAAAGTAACAATCACATGCAATCCGCCGTTATTTTTGAGATCTTCGTGAAGTTTCAAGTCGGTTCCACGTCCGGCTAAATTCGTAGCAAGTATAATCTGCATGCAAGGGATCTCCGCACCATTGCCGAAACGGAACTCTTCATAATCGCGGCGGTATAAAACAACCTTTTGCTCAGAAAAATACTCTTTAAAGATGTGATCGTCTTTGGTAGCTAAATCGCGCATTTGTTGGCTCAAAATGTCGACTTGTTTAATTGATTCACATATTATTAATACGGCCCGATTTGCTTCGAGCTTATCAATAATTGATCGATATATTGCACTTGCGTGTCCCACTTGGCCAGGTTCATTTTTGTTCTCTATCTCTGTCGTGCAAATGACGCTTTCCTCTTCGTAGAACAGTTTAGGGAGTGATGGTGGAATCTTCATGCACCATGCTCCATAATTGGATGTCAACTGCTCCTGCTCTGATTTAGTACCGAGTGTACCGGAAAATCCGTAGTTATACTTGTATTTCTTGATATACGAAACATTTGAAATGAAGACGCCCTTGAGACTGATAGGTGTGAGACGAAGACCGTGTTTTAGTTGTAAGAATTGATGCAGCCCATTACTCCACTGAGTGCTGGGCAAATCGACTCCGGTGCACCTGTCTATGATCACAATTCGAGGCTCATGGTGAATCATCGTCCCCGAAGGAATGACATCAGCTTTATATTGGTAGCCCTCCTCCATGAAACGAGCTTGGATCGCGTTTTCGACAAAGCCGTCGAAGTGAGATAGTACGAAGGACCATAAATGCTGCGGCACGCACAATTCTTCGAACTTTTCTTTCAATTGGTGGAGACAAAATTCGACCTTTGGAATGTCTTCCTCTGCTTCCAGCTTTCTTTTCCAATCCTCCTTCTCTAAGTATAGGTCGAGAAGAACACCGTTTTCATCGATTACGTTCTCACGCTCCAATATTTGGCACAATTTCCCCGTTTTTTCATCGTTACCGAAGAGGCGACCGAAGTTGTTTCTGTCTAGAGACGGCATTAGAGCGTTTCGTACTTTGCGTGTGATTTTAGTGGCCATTTCTTGACTGCTATTTTCACTAATTGTTTTGTCGCTGGCCTTAAGGCAAGCACACGTTTGTTGCCAAATACGAACAAGAAGTGTCTGAAGAAATTCCAAGTCTGGAATGTCATGTGAAAGATATAGTACGTTGCCGTCTTGATCCAACAACATGGAATCAACTTCGTCAACAAGGACTGTGTCCAGCGGCAAAATTCCAATATTTCTCTCATAGTAGCTATCGAGAAGGAAATCGCGCTGAAAGCTTGAAATGTCGCCATAGATGACTTGTGCACTCCTATAAACATTGCGCCGTTGCTGCTCGCTTTTGTAGCAAATATGATCAGCACTGACTTCGAAAACCTCATAAATGTCTTTGCAACCTTCGGCATCTCGCTTCGCCAAGACCGGCGAACTTGTCAGTATGTGCACTCTCTTGCCTTGTCTTGCCAAAATTATTGCGACGCATATTACGATCAGAGTTTTGCCTTCGCCGGTTCCGATTTCTTCAAAGAGACCACGGCCGGAAAAATATTTGTAATCCGATTGAGTAGTTTCGAGGGCGGCCATAACGGCGACTTCTTGATTGTAGCGCAGTGAGAAGTGACGCAATTTTTGAATGACTATATCAAGAACTTTTAAAAGCCAGTTATTCAATTCACCGTCCTGCGGCTCATGTTTTAAATCATTTTCCAAAATTCCTACAAATTGTAACACTGCTATGCTCAGCGATTCTGAGGACGTCGTGAGCAAGGCTGCATCTTTAAAGTCCTCAAACATCTTGCTTTGTGATCTTATGTTGTTTTGTGATACAAACTTGAATTCTTGCAATGTCGATTGAAGTCCCATCATAAATTCAAAGGCGCCTTTCGATCTTTTTCCTAATTCTTCTAATTGTTGGTGAAGAAGGTCGATATCTTCTATTGAACTACTGTCGGTATCTCTTGGGCAAGGAATGTCGTTTCGAAAACAAATTGAACGAACGATATCCATTATTGTTCCCTTATTGACCTCTTCGGGCTGCAATTGTTTGCCGGCTGAACTGCAAAACAACTTTAAAGTTTCCTTGATGGATATGTTCCACTTTGCTGCGATAAAATTGTTTTCTATTGGTATATTATCAATTCCTGATATAATAATAATTTTGCGTTCAACTCTTCGACAGATATCAAAAACGTATGGCGGTGAATTCTCACATAAACAAATGCTGTGAAGGACTTCGAAGACGTCTAATGGTGTATAGAAGTGATCAAACCTCTGATCAATTTCTTGGATTATTAACTGCTTATCACAAATAGCATGAAATAGGAGCGAAAGAATGCTGCTGTCCATATCCAAGATAACCTCGTCATCAAATTTTAGCCTCCAATGTTTGCTTTCCAGAAATATTTTTTGTTCAGCCAGAAGACGAATTGCTGCAATCGCTTGTGATGAATCCCAGGTACTCTTCAAAAGCATTCCCCATGTCAAAAATCGACTTGTTTGATGTGCATCAAACGACTTGCAAAGTGTTTTTATAAGGGGTGGTAACTTAGTACTTGGACTATTTGGACTTTTCGACTTCGTTTTGAGTTTCCTGATCCGATTCAAAG
>JAQIXL010002774.1:0-11997 GCA_034700245.1 Poikilolaimus oxycercus | reverse complement strand
ATTGTCGGGTTCAGATCTTGGACAGAAATCGACGAAAAAAATTCGGGTTTGAAGCGGAATCGTACTCTCACGGGATAGGGAACCAAACCTCTTACTCAGCTTGTCGCAGCAAAATTCCAGAAAATCTGAAAAATTCTGACTCGCTGTTTTGACTTCGGAACTTTTGGGCTTTTAGAGGGCTGGCATTAGCTCAATTTCTGTCAAGCTTGGGGTGCTGGTGTGCTTACGGCTGGTGTACACGGTGGTAGCGAAACCCCTTCAGAATTTGTTGAAAAGAGTCTAGAAGTTGAAAAATTCCGGCTACTTATTCTCCTCCCCCAATATGTACCGTGATCTTCCAGTCGTTGTCGTCGCAGGTGTCCATGTCCCTCTCGACTTTGAAGATGAAATGCGTCTCATTTCGAGTTCCGCTGATGAGACGATAGTCTTGATGGTCGTCTTCGGGTGGGAAGCCTCCGCGACCTTGGGCCGGACCGTGACGGTCCTGAAGGCTGTTAGTCGTGATTATTGAACTAACGCTGATCTGCGGCTTTCCGTTCTCGTCGAACCACATAAGGACGATGTCAGCTGAAGTCATCGCTCCGTTTCCGGACATTCCATAGCCGAGCCAGCCTTTCGTCTTGCCGTGCATCTGGACAGATTTTTAACAAAGGAAGCTCTTCCAACCTCAAAGGTGAAGCGAGTATCCGAATCGGTGCCCGGCTTCCAGAAGATGACATAGTTCTGCTCCATGTCGAGTTGCTGGCGGTGAGTGAAGCCGTCATCTAAAACATCTTTCACGTCGTTTGGAACATACGGTACTGGGCTGCTGCTGTGGCAAGAGCTCCCAGTAAGACGAGAAGAGAAGAGGCCATCCTTGACAGACAGGAGTAAAATATCGGTCTTAGGAACTCGAGTTATATACCGAGAGGAGGAGGCGAGGCCTCGAGGATGTCGTCAAGGTCTCGAGACTAGCCTGCACCTACAAATCGCTGATAAAATGCTTGTGTCTGACGGGGATCAACTAGATTGGCCTCGCCCGTTGCGTTGGTCGACACGGAAAATGTGACCGAGCATAAGGCATGAGTACGCACAAAGTATTGAGAGCAATCGTGCTGGTGATTCATAACCATCGTTAGTACGTACTATATAAAGACGTAGCCATCCTGGCATCGTGACATCGAATTATGTTGAGACGTCCAACGAGTCCAAAGTCAACGGCTAGGAACCTAGCACAGATCATTAACTACGGCTCCTGAGTAGAAACTGAGGGTTTCAGGACATTAGCCAGGAGTCCGTCTGGAAGTGGAATCATAGCCCAACTAGTAAAGAACTAATGGAAGATCGTTTATTGTATGTACAATAACAAGCAAGGGCCATTAGAGAGGTGGCCTGAGAACAAAAATCGACTGCCGATTAGAGCATTATTGCAGTTCAAAGCACTCGACTTGCGAACTTCTTGGCACAAAGTATCCACACTATTCCAATTCGTTCTTTCTTCAAGAAGCACTTCAGTAATTTCACGGATGTCGTAGATTCTTTAACTGTAAACGCAGAATTTGTATGAAAAGAGAGCATACCGTATGTCCTTTGAGAACATGAGCTTGCCTCATAGACGAATCTTGTCAATGGACTCTAAAATTCGACAAACTACTGCCGCGGTTCAAATACATTCCATTTTTTTCTCGTTGTCTCTTGGTCTTGTCCTCAAACTTCACGATTTCCTTAAAACTCGGCGATGCTGTGCAACCGTGGCGACAAGTTCGCCGTTGTCTTCAAGATTCTGCGTCCTTGAACGATCCGACAAGATTGCAGAAAATAAGGCCGTCTCAGATATGGAAGCGGTCACGAAGTTCTTCTATTGAACCTGCAAATAATCATTCGGAATTATGCTTGAAGAAAGTGACACGAAGCCATGCAATGCAAGTGCGCCGGTGAAGAAGAGTGTCAAGTTAGAAACGCTGCAAAGGATGAACCGGTGTGTACGGAAAATGAGGTGTGGGAGAAAAGGGATGGGAGAGGTGCGAAAACACAAAGTCGCACGCAGAAGTTGACAAGAGCCAGCCGCTCACTTTGGGGATCGAATAGCAGGCGCGCGAACCCAAAAAGGAACGCCGCAACGAAGGGAGAGCGGCTGGTTCTTTGAGAGAATATTCAGATCGGCAAGGGCTAACTTTACTCGGGCCGACTGTTGGGCGAACAACCGGCAGACGATGTTGCAGCAGTACAAAAGAAAACATCTCATAATGCGGCGGCCACGCTGGCATCATGCCTGACTTGGGTAGCGGTAGCCTCTTCCCTCTAACAGGCCCTGTAGAGATGAACGTTGAGGGAGAGGGTCAGCACAAAAAACAAGAAGGCCGAATGCGAAATGTACAAGCCAAAGCAAAAAACAGCACGAGCAACGATGGTTGGATCACACGTTATGTAGTGCGCAAGAAACGTTGCCCTGATCCCATCTTTGCTCCTAGAAATGAGCCAAGGCTTCGATAAACGTGAAACCAGCGTATTACAATATTTGAATGCCCGCTTGCGATCCCAAATGGATCACCGAAGTCACGAGATCATTTTCTTGACTTAACAACGCTTTGAAGGGAATCGATTTCTGTTTGTCGGTCGAAAATTGAACCGAATTTGTGTGTGTCGATAAAAGAAGAATTCCATAATTTTCGGCCGCACCCACGTGCTTACTTCATGACCTTTCATTGGTTGTTTACCTATTGGTTAAAAAGAATATCACAGTATTGCAACATAGATATTTATGATGAACGGCAGACATGATGCGCACACATGCGACACGATACGAAGTTCCATATTCACAGCAATTTCATGGTCAAAAGTAAATTGCACGGTCTTGTTTTTTCTACCTGTTTCACATTTTTGCTAACTGATGCCTTTCTGCAAAAGTGTGTGTTGGCATCACCACCATTCCGACAGCCTCTCTGAATTTATTGACTGCATTATTTATTCCTCCATGTTCTTTTCACTGTTTCTCCAATTTATAAAGATGCATTTGTGCTTGTCTAGACATGGATCTTGACAAGACGGCGAAGAAAGCGCGCGCTCGCCAGTGGTAGTGCGTACGTATCCTAGCAGCTTGAAAGGTGTATCAGAAAAAGTGGCCCTCTGCGAACTATCCTCTCTTCTCTCACAGACTCCCCATTTCTTCTCATGAGCATGATTATTGTTCTTTTCTGTTAGTTGTTCTTGAAAATTTTTTGATCCAGCTATTTAATACCATTTTCGGTCCTCAGAGTGTCGTAAAATTTTCAGAAGAACATTTATTCAAACAAACATAAAACTTCTGTACAACCCGACTCGTTACATAAAGTTTTCACACAGAAAATCTTGGATTGTACGCAAGGGTTTATTTCAACGGAGGACAAAAGAGAGCGACAGATACCATTTGCACCAAAAGGGACGGGGACGGGACAAGGACGCTGTATGCGGTCGTGCTGTTAGCCGTGAAGGAGCCCGAGAACGAGAAGGCCGAGCATGCCAAGTTGTCCGATGCTAGCAGCCGTCTTGGACGCGCAGTACTCGTCCTTCTCTGGCACCATGGCTGGAACCTCGACCGGATCGAAGTAGGTCTGAGTGGCCTGAAACGTTTTTATATTCGTGTAAAGTTTCTCACATCTTCCGGCTTTCCAATCATGCAGTTGTGGATCTGATGTCCGAGTTTCGCCACTTTTTGCAGCTCGCCGATATATTTTCCGTTGTCTTTCGACCAGTCGAAATCATCGATGAAGGCTTGATAAGAGATGTTCTTGCCTGGACAAAAATGAGTTTCAGGAAAATATAGCAAACCGTTGTCCAAGGTGACCGTGGACACATCGTCAGAGTCATCCATGTTGTGGTAGAACGCTTTCACTCCCATCGCCTTGGCAAAGACGCCGTAGTCTGTCGTGGAGCGGCACATTTGAACAAGAGTGAAGTCTTGTGCTGGATAGTAGTCGAGCCAGCCGAGGCACATTTCTTGGTGCGTCGATAAACCTCCCTGAAACAGAAGTCTTGCAAAGTCTTTCATAAACTTACAATCAATGTGGTATTGCGATCCATCGTTTGATAGTCGCACTCGAGGAGAATGTCGTCACCCTGGAAGATTTGGCACTTGAAAGAGCGACTCACAGGGAGAAACTCTACAGGATCGTCGAAGCGGATCTGTGGTGCCTGGTAGTTGAAGTCGTAGTGTTGATCATAAAGAAGCATCGGAAGCTCTTTTCCATTTCGGAAGTGGCGGAACCGGATGGCCGTGCCGGCAAGATGAGAATGCAGAAGGCCGGAGATGATCTTGATGGGGCCTTGGAAGTGCGACGTGCAATCAGCCTTGCAGTAGCTGTAGTGCGTAAAAGTCGACTAAAATCCTTTTTGTGATCGATTCTTCTCTTCCTCGAACCTGTTGTGGCGGAACAATAATAGCCGTGTTGTGGCTATCCTTTCCAACGGCGACTCGACCAACCTTCACCGGCCGAATCTTCTCAGTCGCGTAGAGGCGCAAGAAGCTGTTATCGGTGATGTCTGATGCCAGTTGTGAATTTTTCAAGGAAATTCTTACTTTTGACAAAGTGCGAGTTGTCGTAGTGAAACTCGCCAGCGATGTAATCATATTCGTCTCCAAGCCACTTCATGCCTTTGTCTTCAGGAAACACGAAGGCCTGAATGAGTCATATTTCACCAAGCCATCTGAGTTACCTGTCCTCCGACGGCCCAGCCGCCAACAACATCATTGCAGTAGTCCATGAAGAGGTCTTCCGGCGGTCCCGAGTAGCACTCATGAGGCTTGTCGACGAACTTGGCCACTCCAGGATCACGACATCCATAGATGAGCATGTGGTGGACGAACTTCTCATGTCCGGGCTCAATCATCATGTCGTACTGCAAAGATGATTTCATTTCAATACTGTCTCCAACCCCAATGAGCTGCATGGTCTTGTTGAATTTCTTAGTCGGGAAGACGCGGCAGTAATACAACGTGTCGCGGTCGCTCGGAACATCAATCTAAACCTTGACGTTTTCAATTTGGAAGAGAAACGAACGCTTCCAGGGCTGAGATCCCAGTAGGTGACATCCGGGGCGCTGAACTGATTCTTCGCGTCCGTCGTCGGATCCGGCGAAAGGAAGCGAACACTCTGAGAGCCTTGTTCTTCGTGAGCGTCGAAGTCGTTTGCTGATCGTGGAGCCTTATCGTTCTTCGCATAGAGAAGATGAACCGTGTCAGTCTGAAGTAATTCTGTCAATTCTCAGAATCGAAACAGACAGAGATCTTCCAGTCGTTGTCGTCGCAGGTGTCCATGTCCCTCTCGACCTTGAAGATGAAATGCGTCTCGTTGCGAGTTCCGCTGATGAGACGATAGTCTTGATGGTCGTCTTCGGGTGGGAAGCCTCCTCGTCCTTGAGTGGGTCCATGACGATCCTAGAAACGCCTTGAGCAGAGAGCAGACATCATACACTGATCTGCGGTTTGCCCTTCTCGTCAAACCACATCAGGACGATATCCGCAGCCGTCATGGCACCGTTAGAAGACATGCCGAATCCTAGCCAGCCCTTGGTCCTTCCGTGGATCTTTAAAAGAACAATTTTAATATAGCAAGTATAGAACCTCGAAGGTGAAGCGAGTATCGGGATCACTGCCTGGATTCCAAAAGACGACATAGTTTTGTTCCATGTCGAGTTGCTGGCGGTGAGTGAAACCATCTTCTGCAATACATTATACTGTCAATGTACTTAAGTCAAAGCTTACGATACTGTGCCGATGTTATTGCAGCGAGGATGAAAAGAAAACCAGCAACTAGAGATGCCGTCATGGCGAAAGCGAAGATCTCCTATCGAGTTTGCTCTTAAATACTACTGTCTGAAGGGCGAGACAAAGAGGTGGAGGGGGGATGTGTCATGGCTGGCCTCTCCACACCTAGACTCGCGCGGTGCAAATCGCTGATAACGACAAGGCGGCTAGGCGGCAACCACACCACAGACTCACGGCGCACTGAGAAGCGCAGAGTTTGATTTTTAAAAGAGAGGTCAGTGACTCAGACTGTTCGAAGTGACGAATCAAAGCAAACACGTCATTTTCGAGATAAGCCCCCGCCCCCCCCCCCTCCTAACTGCACCTTGTCTGAACGTTTGCCCTGTACTGTTGACGAGTGGTTTGTTTGTTTGTTACTTCAATGATCAGTTATCACAATTGTTCATGAATGCATTTATGTACATTTATTACATTGAGCGCATTGTGCATCGTTGGTTGTGGCTCAGTGTTGAGCTCTGAATGCACAGACTAGAGCGATCAAGAGGGCAAAGAGCGATGGAACTGCCGAGACACCCTTGTCCCCATCTCGACAGTACGAGTCAGTGGTGTCCCGCGGCGTGTATGATTTCGGTGTGATTGAGAAGAACGTAGAATTGCTGGTGTAATCCTGCAACAATAAAGAATTTTTGAGGGTTTCCAAAACGCACATCGCTCTTGGTCGTGCACATCACCCAGTGAAGCCCGTCCTTCAGGGACTTCTGCAGAGATCCGATAGCCTGTTGGTTGTCATTCCACGCAAACTTCATGATGAAGTCATCGTAAGTCATGTTCACTCCTGTAAACTTTGATTCCAGACACCTTTGAGACGAACCATTTGGGGCAGTCACCATAAGTTCATTTCCTGCAGCGTTCACGAAAACATTGGTGGCACCCATCCCCACGGCAAGATCACCAGGCTGGTTTGTGCTCGAGCAACTTTCTGCCAATCGGCGGTTCTTCGGATAATAGTCGAGGTACGTGAGACACATCTCTTCGTGTGTTGAGAGACCACCCTGCGAATTTACACTTTTCTTTACTTTTGAGGTTGACTTACCACCAGCGTCGTATTATGCTTCTCTGTGTTGTATTCACACTCGAGAATGAGCTCATCGCCCTGAAAACATATTGACCATTGAAATGTCTGCAAAACGAACAGGCAACACGTGAATCGGCTTGTCGAAATTTATCTGCGGCGACTGGTAGTTGAAGTCGTAATGCTCATCGAAGAGGGCCGGGTCGAGTTCCGTTCCATTTCGAATGTGTCGAACACGGATCGCTCGGCCTACGAAAAATTTTCATCAGCCTTCTCACAAACCAGCTAGATGAGAGTGAAGCAGGCCAGAAAGAATATAGATTCCATCGTCTTTGAAGTTCCTCGTGCATTCGGATGGACAGTAGCTGTACATGGTGAACTTCTTCTGAAGCGTCCAGTCTCCTTTGGACATAAAGACTCTCACGAACTTGTGCAGGTGGTGCCACAATAGCGTAGGAATTGCTGTCTTTGCCAATGGTCAAGCGTCCCACTTCGACTGGTCGAAGGTTTGGTGTCAGGTAAAGCCTCAGGAAGCTTGTGTCGCGGGTCAGATCTGAGAAAACTTCTAATTGGTGTAGATCCACTCACTTCTTTTGTACCCCGAATTGTCATAATGGAATTCGCCGACGACGTACTTGTACTCGGAGCCATACCAGCCGAGTCCCATGTTGTCTGGGTAGACATACGCCTATACAGGCATTTTTTAAAATTGAGATATGAAGCCTTACATCTCCTCCCACAGCCCATCCGGCCAGGACATTGTCGCAGTATTGCATGAAGCTCGACTCGGCGGGACCATCATAACAAGGGCCGGGCTTGTTGAGGTATTGAGCCACATCATCGGTGCATCCATAGAGAAGAAGATGGTGCATGAATGGCTCATGGCCTGCTTGTACTTTCATATCGTACTGGAAAAAATATTATTTCCTTTTGACAAAGAAGTCTTACTCCAACGAGATGCATGGGCTTGTCGAACACATTCTGAATGTCAAAGACCTGACAGTGATAGAGAGTGTCGCTATCCTCGGGTATGACAACCTGAAGAAGGCAAAGTACGGTATGTTATCAAGCCAAACCTGGGCAGCTGCAAAGTCTCTCGTGACGATACCGGGCGCGTTGAAATTCGCTTGAGCACGGGACGATGGATCGGGACTCATGAGACGAACACTTCGAGAGCCGCGGTTCTCTGTGAGATGTTTCGAGAAACTGTTGGCTGATGCTGGTTTCTCGTCGTTCATCGCATAGAGGAGATGCACTGTGTCCACCTGAACATTGATTTTGAAGAAGAACCACGACGAACTGTGATCTTCCAGTCGTTGTCATCGCAAGTGTCCATCTTTCTCTCCACGGTGAAGATGTAGTGGGTTCCATTGTCTTTACTTTCAATGAGCTCGTAGTCCTGACTGGCGTCCTCTTCGGGAAAACCGTTGCTATCGGATGGTCCATGTCGATCCTGTTGAACTCGCCATTGAAGACGTGCAAGAGCTTACGCTGATGTAAGCTTTTCCATTGCTGTCGAACCACATGAGAAGGATGTCTGCTTGAGTCATGGCACCGTTGGCTGAGAATCCAATGCCCATCCAGCCACGAGTCTTGCCGTGGAACTAAACTGTTTGATGATTGAACACGAGAATATTTACCTGAAGACGGAAGGTGTCGCCGGACCCATTGCCTGGAGCCCAGAAAGCGACGAAACGACCATCTCGCTCCATCATGACCGTGTGAGTGTAGCCATCATCTGCAAGGCTTCAGACTCTGAGAGACGAGGCTTACGGTACTGAGCAAAGCCGAGGGACGTGAGAACTGTGAAGAAGAGGAAGACCTGAAACATCTCTCCGGAAGACAAAGGCTTGCCCTTCAAGGAGAGTTTTATACCACTCGAGGCACTCCTTATTGAGTTGACGCGATAACGTGTAACAGCTCAGGCGTGTCATCGTCTTCGCCCCCTCTTTGGGCTTTCCCCTCACTCGTACGTGACACTTCAAGATGGAGAGGTGTGTCCCGCGACCCAGACGGGTGAAGCCTAATCCGTCGATGAGCTGATTCGGTGTGTTCTGCTGCATGAACTGTTCTCGTTTCGAGGCAAGTTGAACTATTTTTCATCACATTTTCAATGACAAGGTACATCAAAAGAAAAAAAAATACACCCGAGCATTTGTTGTCAAAAACATTGAAATCCTAGAATTTCTCAATAATCAAATCTGGAAGCACAGCGTCGAGGCCCTTGAGTTCAGCGACAATGTCGTGGATTTCACGTCCTGCATGTTTGTTCATTTCTTTTTACAGACAACAAACCTTTAGTTTCAGGTAGGTATTTATAGAGGTAGAACCAAGCTGCCGCATTTGGAACCACATAGAGGTAGAGGAAGCAGTAGGCACCCATCCAATTGGATAAAGGCAATACGGCAAAAGAGACACCCACAACGATTACCTGCAAGAATGAATGACGAATCATGAAGAATTGCTCACGGTGTTGATGGCATATGAAATGGCTTGATTGGTGCTTCGGAAACGTTGAGGCGAGAGTTCCGTCGGCAAGAACCAAGTGACGGGACCGAAGAACCTTAAAGGGTCGATAAATTCTTGCCCTCTTATGGAGCACAAACCCATAAGTGAGACCGAAAATGAGGACGCAGACGAGGCAGCCGTATTTCAGGAAGTGCAAAACTTTGGCAAGCGCTGCGAAGAGAACGAAAAAGAAGAGTGAGACTGTCATCATGGCTGAGAAGGACAGCAAGAGCTTGCGACGGCCGAGTCTGAAAAGTGTTGAAATTGAACGCGTGCTCGTTTACCTGTCGACGATGAGAGCTCCTCCAACCGTCGAAATCGCATAAAGCAATGTCATGGCTGTTGAGGTCCACTCAGCCAGTCCCTGTTAAATATCCCTTTCTTGGTCAAGTAACAACTTGCCTTTTCAATATGAACGTCTTTCAAAAAGTCGGTCGACAGCATGAGCATCGCTGGTAAAACAACTGTCAACTACAGAAATTGTTATAGTAAGAAGAAAGGCAGTCTCACCTGAACTCCAGCGCAACTCAACCACAATGCTCGCCGACAATAAGGGATGGAGAGGAATTCTCGCCATGTAGCAACAGTCTTGTTTGAGTCCGCTTCCTGTTAGAGTTCAACTGATTTCTAGGCGATGGGCATACCAACGCGTATTCGCTGAGGACAGTTGAGACGTCGGCCTTCGGTCCATGGAAGAAACGAACCGAAGCGGCTGCACCCTCCTTGTTTTGCCGTGCCATGAGAAGGAATTTCGGCGTTTCTGGCATGAAGAAGAGAACAAGCACGGCAAGAAAGCCTGCAAACGATTCTCATTTGCAAAGAAAAGGGAATAAATAAAACGAAAATGTGTTTGAAGACGAACTTGGAAGCAGAGGAAATCCAAGAAGAGCAATGAGATGTTTCCCTAGAAGTTGATCTGTGCCAAGAAGAGTGCCGAGCATGTCGCAACTGGAATAAGCGATGCCACCGAAGCAACCGGCTCTTCCTCGGAACTTTGTTGGTGCGCACTCCTGAAGCGTTTCGACGTTAAAGAGGCTCGAACTTGAAGATAGAGAATGACAATGGAGTAGGAGACCGATCCCCATAATGACATCAGAACTCTTGCTAGGAGAAGTATCTGAAAATAGCTGTCTAAAGAAGAGCCTTCGAGGAAAACATTTGACTAGAGTTGAGCAACACTAACTGACCTCAGGTTGATAAGACCAGATTCCGACAAGACGCAGCGCCGTCGTCAATAAGCAGCAGAAGTTCGAGATGATGAACGCACCTGCAATGATGCAATTCTTCTCAGTTGTTCGACAACTTTTTCAATGTTTATTTTCTGCATCCCCTTCTGTGAAAAAAGGGTGATACCACAAACTTCAACTCGTTATCATTTCAGGAGGTTTGCAGAGGATACAAAAGGGGGAGCGGCGTTGAGATGAAACGGCAGCGTCACTAGCCTGGTCGGCTCCCCTTTCTGCTCTCACCCCACGGCGACCTCATAATCTCTCACCGAGAGCGGAAGGAGCTCGCGACTACCCAAATCACGCCAGCTGCCTGCACAGCAAGTTTGACACCAACACCTAACAGCGGCGTGGATTCAAAAGCAGAATGTGTACATGTCATAAATGTGGAGATGTACATAGTCTTCTTGATAAGATTTTGGAGAGATACCTCGACGTCCAAATCTATCGGTGAGTGGAGGGACGACAAAGATTCCGAAGAAAAAGCCGACTTGCCAGCTGTTCACAAACACGTTCCACATCCAGTTGTACGTCGAACAAGTCATGTTCTTGTGCATTCGATGCTGGAAACATGTTCTCTTTCTGCCTTGAAAATGTTCCCAAACCAAGGACTCGTTGAGATAGTCCTCAAAGGTGTCAACTGAAGAATTGAGATAACCAGACGAATAACCATACTAAAGTCGAAATTTTGGAATGAGTCTACATTTACATACATTGAACGTTCCAGTGAGTGCCAAGACGAGAAAGAGAATCACAGTGCGCGTGGAGACTCCAGCTGTTGATTGAGACACTTCTTCCTGCTTCTCTTTCTCCATGTTTCAAGGTTCTGAAACAACTTCACATTGACTATCTGAAAGATGACAGTGGCAATGCCCACACACAGCGCCAGACGCGATGTACGGAAAAGACCTAGCCAGCAAGTCCACTGAGTGCAGAGGTACCAAATGGAACCGAAAAGAAGCCAGAGAGGAGACGGAGAGCGGGTCGGCGGTGTTGCCTCGACCATCTGTTCGGTTATCACAAGGGCCTCACCGCTTGCCTTCTGCGAGTCTTTCGGAGACCATCCGGGAAAACTTTTCTGCCGCTGTTTTTCTCCTTCAACCAAGGGCGTTTGACCAATGATCAAGAATCGAACTCTTCTCGAGATTCGTTCCCTTCAGAAATTTTCTTCTTCAGTATCAAGACTCCTCCGAGTGAGTCATTCAATAAGTTGTCAAAGACTTTGAACACCGAATGTTTATTCAGATTGGGTTCCAGAGGTAGTCGCCCTTCTTGGTCTTCTTCTCGAGGGTGCTCGCCTTCTTCTCGAGGGTGCTCGGCTTGGTCTTCGTCGGCTTCTCCTCCTCTTCCTTCTCCTTCTTCTTGTCCTTGTCCTTCTCTTCCTTCGACTGATCCTTCTTCTTGTCCTTGTCCTTCTCTTCCTTCGACTGCTCCTTCTTCTTGTCCTTGTCCTCCTTCGAGAGCTCCTC
>JAQIXL010002773.1:0-11998 GCA_034700245.1 Poikilolaimus oxycercus | reverse complement strand
TTTTTTTACGTTTTACGGGTCTACTTACGAAAAACGTAAAACGTAAGAAACCGTAAGTAAAAACCCGTAAAATCCGTAAAACCGTACAAACGTAAATCGTAAAACGCACACCCCTGGTCCCCACGCTGTGCCCCTTGGCAACACACGCGGCATGGTTGCTTGACTCGCCAGTGTTGAGAAGGCAAGCGGTCACGGGGGATAATCATAGCCCCAGGAGGGGGTTGTGGTCACATGCAGCGCGGTCTTTGAGGTCTCTCCCTCTCCCTCTGGTTGACACGAGCACGCGATTACCCGTTGCCAATAAGCCTTCCTCTCCCTGGAAAGAAGAAAGATTTGTGATGGAAGCCCTTTTAGAGGACAGAGAGCGCCGCCTGCTCCCTCGTGGTTCTGACATTTGATTGTGAGTCATGCTTGTTGAATCAACTGTTTGAATGAAGGTCACGGCCTCAGTCGCATCCACGCAGCTTCTCCCCCAGTCATTTAAGCAGTGCTTGAAGCCAAATCCATCAGAGCGTGCGCATTTGTGTTCGGTTTTGTTTCCTCTTTCTCGTCGTCACTAGATTAAAACAGATTGCTTCGGAAATCCTTTCAAGCAGCAGGTGAAACGAATTTCAAGACAAGTATTTCGATCATTCTTTTAGATATTTTCGATACTGATTTGTGGTTGTTGTTTCCAGCGGTGCAGGCGACTAATTGGCTGCAAATTTCTCGCAGAAAAGCACATAGCGTTGAAACATGCCGAATTTCTCGTTGGAATCTTCGTGACACAATGACCTCCAAAAACTTGAGAGGAATCAGCATTTCAAATTCCATTATCCAACATTTTCTTTAGCTTGCCCCGTGTGCTGTCTTCTTCTCCTCTTCCCGCTTGAACTGTCACATTGCTTGTTGTCAATAGAATTCCTCTCTTGGAAAGAAGAAAAAACTTGAGACAAGGGAAGCCTTTTTAGAGGACAGAGAGCGGCCTGCTCCCTCGTGGTTCTGACATTTGAGTCATGCTTGTTGAATCAACTATTTGGCGGAAGACCGGGCTCTTATGTCATCCAAACAGCTTCTCCTCAGATCATTTCAGCAGTGGTTGAAGCTAAATTGGTTAGATCGTATTTTTCAGAACCGTCCCGGGACTTCAATTGCATTTCAATTTCCCGTTTTGAAACGTTTTTCCATCGAAACTTATCCGCTGACTGAAATAGTTGTTGTCTACAAGAGTCGAAGCGCCGCTTTTGAGTCTTATTTTCACCACGCTACCCGCCTGATTAAAGCAAGTTACTTCCGAAATTCTTTCAAGACCTAGTTGAAAAGAATTGGAGAACATGTCTTTCGATTCCACATTCTCATAACATTTGCGAGACCGATTTGCGGTTGCCGCAAAAAAAAACCCCCTAAGCTAGCAGACTTCATTTTGTCCCATCTAAACAAGCAGTCCTTGAAACATGCCGTTTTTCTCGCTGAAATCTTCTTGCCAAACTGCGCAGAGTTCATAACGATTTCACTTTCACTGCTTCTGAATATCCTCATCTCTCGAAACTCATTATCCTTCTGCTCTTGCTTGTTTCGTGTCTTGTCTTCTCCTCCTTGTCCCACTTGGACTTTCCACTGTCAGAAGAAGAAGCCGCTCTCCCCGACTGACGACGTTCCCACGGGGATTCGTCACGCGTCCTCGTCCCCGCAAACTCTTCCCTTCCCCCTCCCGTCTTTTCTTTTCGTCGTCCTCCCAAAAGATTGAATCCTCTTCGTCCCTCGTGCCCTGAGAGTGGGTCCCAAAATGACTTTCTTAGAGTCTTTGCGTCGTTTTTGTTGACTTCACGTGTTTCGCAAGAAGAAACTGTCAATGACGCGAAAGGGTCCTCGTGATGAAATTAATCTTCCACCACTCCAGCCTACGCACAGACGCGCGCACGAATTTTATCGCACGCCACAATTGCTCGATGATTTCTGTTGTTTCGACCGATATCCGCGCGTTTCCGCTTTGTTTCTTTGTGCTTTTTCTCATTTCCGTTTGCAAACTTGGTTTTCATTGTTTCTTGAGTGTCGCTCTCGTTGCTAGCACCCCTGCTGACCATTAGAAGTCGGGTCTCCATGGTTTTTCCGCGCGTCCGCGGTCCTTTTCTCTCTCTAGTCTTCCGTTTTCGTTGTCGGCCCACATGCATTTGGAATGCCAGCGCCGCTCCTGGTCCCGTTTTTCTCTCCTCAAAACTGCTTGCACGATAGATTATGAATTTGTTGACCAGAGTTCTTGCACGAGATGTGGGGTGGGAAAATAGTAGTGGTTTTACGAATGTGAAATTTCTCTGAGGATTTGTGCATCTTTGATCGAGTGCGGGGGATGTCGCGACATCTTTTCTCTTCTTCTCTTTCTGTATGAGAAGGGCTTTCGAAAAGCTTGGTATCGCTGTCCACACAGACAGAAGGGCGCGCTAGTCAATGCTGAAAAACTAGAGAAACATTGTGAAGGGGGCAGCGGCGGTGGAGTCTTGCACTGCGGGGATCAATGTGTACTGTCCGTTCTCGTGTGTTTTTCATCACTTCGCTCTTCTTCACCGTTCCTCCTCCTTCTCCCTCTCTTTCGGTCGCGATCGGTCAGTGTGGGTTCTCTCTCCCCGCGTTCGGCTCACTTCTCGCTCACCGGCCCTTCGCTCTCGCTTCTTTTCTCCTTCGGCTTCCTTCCTCCCCCCCCTTCACCCATCTGTCCAGTTCCACCTCATGACAAAAACCAAAAGTCAACTGATGGTTATTTATATCCGCCATCGTCCGCGATCTCCTCGGTAGAGAAAACGCTCAATTGTAAGACGCTTCAAGACGCGGAGAGCTTGGTTTATTTGTCGGGGCGATGGTGGCGGGTGCTCGGCCCCGGCGCCGCCGCCGCCTTCTCGAGCCCGTGCGCGGACTTCCGGGCGTCTTGGCTTCCTTCGTCGGCGAGCCCCGGCCACAATTGGCTTTTGACTGGCCAGGCCTTTCTTCTTGTTCTTCCATGACGAGAAACGCTGCCCTGCCTTTAGCCTCCTTCACATTCCACGCGTTTCCCTTTTCATCGTTGCGCGCGCCGATTTCTTCCAGGGTCCAGAGGAGGCGGAACGTGACATAATGGGCTTTTCATGTCTCCAGACCCATAATTCTTTTCCTGAAAATCCCCCTTTGTGACGTCTATGTCTAAGCGTTTTTGATACTTTCGTTCGTTGAGTCCTCGTTTGCAGGGAGAGCGAGTCTGTTTATCTTTCAACTTAGTACTTTCAGCAGAAGGACGAGTGTTCCATCCGCTGTGAATTCAGTTGCAGAGCAAGCGAATGCATGTTTTGGTGAAGGCCTCGGGGGCTAGAAACCTCTCAAGGGAATTCCCCATTTGCGCCCTCCTTTGCCCTAGGCGTGCTCGCGCGGGAGTCGATTTCTCGGTCATGCGAGTCCACAAGATTTATTTCATTCATCGGTCGTTTCCTGTAATTTGGAGAGAGAGGTCCGAGCACACTCTGCATTTGCGACTTCCCTCTCTCTCCTTTTATGTGAGCGAGCATTTTCCAAGCTCTAAGGCGTGGCCGTCTCGATTTTAGACCTTTTCCTCAACGATCCTCGTTTTGAACGAGAAAATTGGCGGGTTTTTAAATCTTTCTCTCTGATTTCTTTGCCTTGGAAATGCGAGGGAGCCGGGCGCCGTAAAAATTCGGCCGACGGCGGGTCGTCGGCCCCGGCGGTGGCGCGTTTGCTTGAGGCGCAGGTGGCTGTGTGGAGCGACGCGCGTGGGGCGAAGCGCGCGTGTGGCCTCGTGTTGGGGGGCGCTCGATGGTTGAGAAGAGGTGGCCGTGAAGAGAGAAGGCAGCCGCCCCTCCTCACCTCTATCTCTCTTCCTCACCAACAATGGCGAAGAAGGTTCACCATCGCCTCGAGAGACGGCGCGAAGATGGAGAAAGACAGAGGCGTAAGACGTAGAATGTGGTGGAGTGTGCCGGTGCGACGGGGTTATTCTTCTTCTTTGCACATCTTGCACACGTAGTCCTCTCGAGTCTTATTCAACACTCCGTCCACAACCTAGAATTCTTCTTATTCACCCTTCATGCACACTACTTTTGAATAGGGGCAGACGATATCGTTCACAGGCGCGTGGTTCCGGTTTCGACCCCCTCTCTAGTCTCCAGCTGGGGTGGAAGAGAGGTGCTGAGGCTATTTTCACATTCCAAGCCTAGACAAGGGGACCAGATAATATCTCGCGCGCGTTTTTCTGATTGATGAGGACTAGCGAATCATGTTGTAGAAGAGGTGGTGAGAAAAAGGAGGAGGGGGATGGTGTTGACGGGTTTTTGGCGGCGCTGACAAAAAGCCGTCACGGCAGGCATCGGCGCATGACATTTCATATGCACGCTTCGAGAAGGGAAACATTCTCGTCGCTCTCCTCCTCTTTTACCTTGCATTTCTGTGTATGTGTGGGGGTGAGCGAGGGAAGAATTCGTTTTGCAACAATCTTCTTTTCAACATCGTCTTGCTTGTTTGATGCCACGTCGATCTAGGGGAAGAAGAAGAAGGACGCGCCCCTCCTTTCTTCCTCAATGTCGGTCCATCCTTACGATGAATCAAGCGTATGCGCATCGCGCGACGTGCACACGTCTCACAGAGTGAGCAAACATTTAGGGAAGGGGGTCTCTTGTGCTTGTGTCCGATTTCTCAACTCGGGGTGGAGGAGGTTTCTGAGTCTAGTTTGAAACTCAAAGGACTCGTTTAGATACTTGAAGAGTGTAGTTCGCGATGTGTTTCGTATTGAAGCATTCTTTTGCAAAAGGAAAGTTTATTGTTGATAGGTGGGCCTACGCGACATCAAAATGCTTGATTTCAAAGCGACCGCAAATTATACTACGCCATTGACGGATCAGTAATACCAACTGTCTTCGTTTGGTTAGAGTCTGCCGATGTCCTGAGTTTCACTTTCTAGTGATTCGTTCCTTGTTATTTCATCTGTAATGCGGCGTAGACTTTCGGTTCATGAAAGCGTGAAGACATCCACAGTCACGTAGTCCGCGCCCATCACGACGAACGTTGACCCTCTTGTGGCGAAAAAACCCTCTCGTGCGTCTGTTTTTATTCACGAGAGAGATGAAAGAGCGCAGGCGCGGCGGCCCTCGAGGGGGGTCTCCATTGGACGTTGATGATTTGAGAGAGGAGAGAGAATGGTCGGGAGAGAAGGCGCCACTCTCAACCACGATGCTCGCCTTCTTTTCCAAGAGGCGTTCTCTTTCGTCGTTGTGGTTCTGCCCGGGTCTCTTTTCTCCTTCTTCTTCTTCTTCTTCTTGCAGTCCATTACCTTCCACGTCGACCCTTTCCTTTTGGTTCATTCTCATTCTTCCCGTTGTTCTCGATTCTTCATTCTTGGTCCTTTCTGGTGATTAGTCGCGGATCTGAAGCTTTCGAGGAATTTCTGTTTCTGTGTAGTGAGAAATTCTTTCGTCTTCAATTAGTAGGACGAGCGCCGGGGTCCGACGCGTTTTATTCTGGAAGTGATGGGTGCTGCCCTCCTCGGCCTCCTTGCGGCCCTGTGAAGCAGCGAAAAGGAGACGGGGAATTGCCAGTCGAGCTGAGCGCCGCCGCCTCGCCGCCACATCTCGTCTGCCTTGCTAATTTTCCTCGCTTCCCAGTGTGCTCTCGGATAGACCGCTCGCATCACGCTTGTGAGAGCTTCATTTCATGAGGTCTTTAGAGCTTCGTGGTTATCTTCACTTTACGAGTAGTCGTAGTAACTAAGGAGATCGGATGAAAGAGGAGACAGCGGCTCGGAGTGGGCAAGTGGCCACCGTTATTGTTATTGTGGCAATTTGGCGCCGTCAGAAGAGACGTCGCGCTCACTTTTCTTTTTCTTCACTGAACGCTTAGCGGGATGTTTTTCACACTTATTCTTGGCTATTTCTTCACAGCTCGGCGCCACTTCTTCACTCTTCTGACGTGGTACGTTGTGGGAGTCACCTTCTTACTTCCAGTTCCCCTCCCTCCATCACAGCTGGATTCTCTTCTGAAGAGTCTTTTGAGATCTTTTTCGTCTTCGTCGAAGGAAATAATCTTGTGCAGAGCGGAAATTCAAGCCATTCTTTGCGCGCGAGGAAGGGAGCACCGGGGGGTCGGGCCGTGCCAGGAGAGGGTGTTTAGACCCTCGAGGAACGAGAGGTTTTGCCTCTTGGCGCGGCGGCAGCGGCGAGAACCTGGTTCGACCGCTCTCGCCAGCCCGATGTCCACAAGACTCTCTCTCGGGCGCCGGGTACACATGGCCACTGGCGACGATTCTCAATTATTCGACTCGCCTTGCCCTTCGACGGCGCGGCGGGGACCCGACTCGGGGCAAGGCAAGTCTCGAATTTCCCCTCTCTTGCCTCCTTCTTTTCCTTTTCGAGCCGACGCCGCGCGAGAAGGAGAGAATTCCGGCCCGGCTATACTTTTTTCCGCCTTCTTCGTCTTCTTCTTCTGTGATGCTGCTTCGGCATTGCCATCTGCCCCCGGCTCTAGACGAGCCGACGTTGATTGGGTTTCGGGCGAGGATTGCGGCGTATTATGCGCGAGGGGGGATGCGATTGGGGTGTTCCGTTCGCCGGGAAAGGCGTTCCGGTTTCGATGAATGGTGACCGAATGAGTTGCAGACGGGAGATGATTAGAAGTTTTGTGGGATTTATTTGCTGCCTGAGATCTTCGCAATTATTGTTAGTTTAAAGAATTGCCTGAAACGAATAAGCATGAAAGTGAAGAAAGAGTCTGGTCTCGAAGAGCACATTCACGTAAGTGCGCGCGCCCTTCGTGGGAGGGAGACGAGATCGGATTGTTGTGGCGGCTTTGTGTTGCAATCGCTCACTCTTCACTCTTGCTCACTCACTGACTGTGCTGCGTCGCCTCTTTTCATGTTCTGTGCCGTGTTCGGGGACGCGTGCGTTCTTGCCCACTCTTCACCCGATGAGCACCCCTCGCTCGTGTACCTGACATTGTTGGAATTCCTTCATTCATGCGTTGGGGGCGTCTGCATGTTGCCATGTGTTCACATGCGTTTCGCTTTTGGCATAATTTTACTTCGCTTTTTCTCGTTTCGTTTGTTTGTTCGTGCGGCCGAAAGAGTTTCATTTCCTGTTTCGAGAAGGAACGGTTCGTGGACGCTTTTGAAATTCGTCCACTTTCCCGCCTGAAGTGTCCAGGGGAGGGAGGATAGACGACTCTCATCAAGTTCAATGAGCGTCGCAGTCTTTCTTCATGTGGACACTCACTCGGCCCGCGCGTGTCTTTTCTTGTATCTGGAAGTGGCATCTTGGGGCGTGCGCGTCTGTCTCAAGAGCAGTTCGACCCCGTCCACGCGGTGCGCTTTCTTTTCGTCTTCCTGTTCTGGTCTTTCCATGCCATTCCTTCTTTCTCGTTTTCTTCCTTGAAAGAGGCACCTTTGGCCTCTTTTACGCACGTTGCTCTTTCCTGAAATGAGGCGTGTAAGTCGCTAAGCGGTTGCGTGTTTCCTTCCGGCTTTGAAGATTGTTCACGAAGGCGGAAAATCCGATGAGTGCACCCTCTTTTTCTTCTTGCTTCCTTTTTCTTGCAGAGAAATGTGTTTCGTTGTGATTGCTTGTTAGTGAGAACGTTTTCGAAGCTAATGATCTCAGGCTTCTCCTTGCAAAACTCACGTTCGATCTCGTTCTCACATTCAGGATGTTTTTTTCTTCCGTCTTTTCGTTTCTTTCTCTTTGATCGCGAAGTGTGAAAATTCCCAAGACACGCACGCGCAGGCGCTCAAAAGAGATGAATCGCGTCTCATGGTGCAGCTGCTTATGCTGCTCCCCTTGGCGCTCATCTTCTTCTTCTCGTGTCTTTCTTCTTTTCGCGATCTTCTTGCGTTTGCTCCGCGTTTTTTCTCCGCGAGCACATGCTCTGACGCCGCCGCGCCCGGAGGGCAGCTCCCGATGGGACGCTGCCGCGTGAGGATTCGATTGTCAGTCAGCTTCTTCTTCCCCGTCTTCTCGTTCTTCCTTCCCCTCTCCTTCTGCCGGCCCGACTCGCGCATATCAAGATCTGTCAGAGTGGGCAGTGGTCATGTGGTTTTTCCCAAGTTGCCTTGTCACTTGCTCGTCTTTGGTCTTCTTCATCTCCAGCCCTTCAATCTCTTTCCGTTCCATTTCCTTTCGGGGAATTTGGTGTTATCGCGAACTGATCTGTTCTTCCGCGTCATCGAGTGCTTATGATATCGGAATTTTAATGTGAAGTTGCAGTGCCACTCGGAGCGCGTCTCCAGGATGAGCTCGGACGTCTTCAAGCGGGCGAACCCCGCCGACGACTACGAGCTGCTTCAGCGCGTCGGCTCCGGCACCTACGGCGAGGTCTACAAGGCCCGACATATCAGGTATGAATCATTCCTTTCCGCATGCATTGGGGTAAACTTCGTCGTCCTCACTTCGCTGTTGTTGTGAAACACATTTGTTCTTTCACCTGAGTGCGACTACATGACTTTCCAAACGAAAAAGCAAGACACAGTGAGATAAAAATCTTGTTATTTATGTTTATTCGTCTAGAAACTCATTTCACATGAACGTTTTGCAGAACGGGTGAGCTCTCGGCGGTGAAAGTCGTCAAGTTGGAAGCCGGCGACAACTTTGCACTTATTCAGCAGGAAATTCTCGTTCTCAGGTTCATCTTCCTTCTTCATTGAGACGCTTCCTGTTCAGGGATTGTGTTCACCCGAACATCATCGCCTATCATGGATCGTATTTGCGACGGGATCGGTTGTGGATCGTCATGGAGTATTGCGGTGGAGGATCTCTACAAGATATCTATCATAGTGAGTTTCATGTCTGTTTCGAAGTCATATCTTCTTTTGTTCGAACAAATTTTAATGATCCTTTGGCTTTAGTGACGGGTCCTTTGTCGGAGCTTCAAATCGCCTTCGTATGCCGCGAGACGCTCAAAGGTCTCAACTACTTGCACATGCGCGGCAAGGTGAGTCTTGGAGTTTCGATTTCGACTTCCTTCTATTCAGGTGCATCGAGACGTAAAAGGAGCGAACATTCTGCTGACGCACGCTGGTGATGTCAAACTTGGTGAGTTGATTTGCATGTTTCGTTTGAATTGAGAATGGTTTCAGCCGACTTTGGAGTAGCTGCGCAAATCACGGCGACCATCGGCAAGCGAAAATCCTTCATCGGCACGCCATACTGGTAGGTTTCGAAGCTTTTATAATAAATGAGGACCTCGAGTTGGCCATTGCTTTCAGGAGTTTGATTTCATCAAAGAAATGGAGTTTCTTTTCAGGATGGCTCCCGAAGTGGCGTGTGTGGATCGTCGAGGCGGCTACGGCGTCCAGTGCGATGTCTGGGCCGTCGGCATCACGGCCATTGAGCTTGCCGAATGCCAGCCTCCTCTTTTCGATCTCCAGCCCATGCAGGTTTGTCGAGTTATTTTTGGAAGAAATTCGACCCACGTTTCAGGTACTCTACTTGATGACGAAGAACAGCTACAAGCCGCCGCATCTCAAGGACAAACATCGATGGTGAGGCTCTTCCTTCTTTGTCTCATGAAATCCGATCTTCAGGTCTCCATTGTTTCACGATTTTGTACGACAATGCCTAACGAAGAGCCCGAAGAAGCGACCGACGCCCGATCGCCTTCTCGCGGTGAGTGGGCGCGCGAGGGGCTGTGAGAGAGGGTGAACCAGGCGCGACTACGCGGTAATGGGGGCGCGGTCTCAGTTTGAATGGTGCCTTCTTTACGGACGTGATGATTTTCACAATCCATTCTCCGAGAACCGGAGTGTGGAGGGAGCTTGACGGGCTTGAGGTCGTCGGATCGGGTTCTCCGATTCGGCGGCTGCCCTGACTCTCCGCCCCGGGCCAAAGCTGATAAATGTGGCTCTGATCCGTTTTTAAGAATTTTTGGAAACACTTCTCAAGAAGAAGGAACACAACAATGAACAACCAAGTTTTCAGACGCATCACTTCGTGTTGGGCTCGTTGAGTTCGCGGATGACACGAGATCTTTTGGACAAGGTGAATGGCAGCGCGTCGAAGCGAGTACCGGACATGCCGACGGACTTCGATGATCCTTCTTCGGACGACGAGTCGGAGCCCTCGGGCTTCCTTCCACCGTCGCATTCTCAGTCAGCGGGTAACATCACGCCGACGTCGCCGCAGAATGGCAACTCGGGACCGTCGCTCATCACGCATGTTTCACCGGTTGGCTTTTACTTGAATAGGAAGAACAGCTAAAGACTTATTGGGCAAAGATAACGACTGTGGTTGAATGCTTCAAGTGAAACATGTTCATTTGCAGCCTCGTCGCTATCACTCGGAGAACACGCTGCCTGCTGGCAATGTGATGCAAGCCTTGCCGGATCTCCTCAACGGCGATCCTCTTCTACAAGACGGAGACGGAGTGATTCACGAGGACGATGAAGATGGAACGCTCAGACCAAGTGAGTCTATCTACTTCGATGAAGCTTCTTGTCTTATAGACCAGCAACCGCCGCAGCGACCGCCGAGGCCACGTCGAGATAGTCAAACGAGAGGTGGACGAGCGGCGTCACTCGACAGGAATGGCCGTTCGGCCGATGACAAAGTAGCTTTCCGACCGAATGCCGAGAATATTGATGTGAAGCGACCCGTCACGTACTTTGGACTTCCACCGACGCCAAAAGTAAGTCGCTCTTGGATGAAGAGGGTCTTCTACTCAGGTGCCAATGGGCGCGTGCTTCGCTTCGATGCTCCACGATTGTCCACAGCGAGTGAACTGTGCGACGACCTGGGTGCAAGGCCCGTCGAACACGGTGTCGAGTGATGGTTCTCCGTCGTCGACAGAGTTGCTGCTTCTCGGCACTGAGGAGGGCATCTTTGCTGTGGATCTCAATCGCCTTCACGATGGAGAGATGAGAAAGGTTGGATATTGTTGAACGTGGGATGCAACGACTCATTGATCGTTTCAAGTCTGTAGAGTTTTGTTAGAATAGTGAAACATATATGATTTGTTGCTTGGGTCGCTACTTCGAACGAATTAAAGTGGTGAATCTCGAAACACATGTCAAACTGTTGAAACTTACCGACTTGTTCAGATTCATCACCGTCGCTGTTCGTGGATGTACGTTTACGGCGACGTGTTGATGGCCGTTCAGGGAAGGACGCCTTACTTGTACAGGTTTGTTCTCCTCTTCTTTCTTTGAAGAAACTTTGCTTTCTTCTAGACATGACCTGATGGCATTGGCGCAGAACGCGCACAATTTGACACTGAAGATGAGCAAACAGATGAACAAGTTGCCAGAGAAATACATTCCAAAGAAGCTCGCCATTACGATTCGAATCCCGGAAACCAAGTAAGTTTCGTGTTTCTTTCATAGTGATGTCGACGTTTCAGAGATTGTCTTCAATGCGTGGTAGAGAAGGGAATCTGCAGCAAGCAGCTGTATCTCTGCTGTGCTGTGCCCTCGAGTGTGCATCTGTTTCAGTGGTGAGTCATTGATTTTGTTCTTTTGCTTGATTTGATCATGGCGAGATTGTTTCTTCCACATGTTTATTATGGCTTACAGGTACGGACCGCTGAATCGCTTCATTCTCATCCAGACCTCGGAGGTCGGTGGAAGCGGTTTGCGGTATCCGCTGCATCCCTTCCAAGTCGTGTCGACTCACGCGGACTACCCGCAAGTGTGCGTTGGCGTCTATCGTCAGGAGAGCGACTTCGCCTTCAAGTGGGTCAAGTTCGGTGAGAACGCCAATGTAAGTGGCTCTTTGTGGTTTGGGAAGTAAAAGAAGAAGCAGGTCGAGACACTGGCAAACGAGAAGCAGAGGGAATTGCTGGATGTGGTTGGAATGAAGCAACTCGACAAGGACACGATCCTTTTCGCCTACAAGGACAAGGTTAGAGATTTGTTTGATGGAAGAAAAGAAGAGTTCAGGTGGTGATGTGCGATCTCGAAGGAGTGTGTAGGCAAGAGATCATCCTTCTTCGCTTCCACATCGACTACATCTACCCGCTTTCGGACTCCTTCCTCGCCTTTCATACACACGGAGTTGAGGTGAGCGCA
>JAQIXL010002772.1:0-11999 GCA_034700245.1 Poikilolaimus oxycercus | reverse complement strand
AACAAAAAGAATGAAGACGCACCCTCATGAATCGAATTTGATTGGGTCCTCCAAGGTTCTCCTGGAATCGAATGCAAGTGTACTGCTCCCAGAAGGCGATTCCCGACTTGATCGCGTCGATTGCCAGAGGAGCTGAAATATTTTTCTTCTAAGCCGTTGGTCAAGAACTCACACAGCGCGCTGTCGAAGAAGTAAGGAATGGTCCCGTTCCAAGTTCTCACATTGGCTCGAGCTGCTGTTCGCTTGTGGCGGCTTCCTCCTGCTGGTTCGACTACGAGAGGGTCATCGTTGACGACGGATTGGAGTTGTTCCCTGAAGATTATTGTCAATTTCAAATGGCGAGAACGATAGCCAAAGAGGTCATGAACTTACTCAGTTAGAGCAATATCGGACTGGTAAAGCTGGTCTGATGCTCCAGTGTTCCTATTGATTTCCTGGATGGTGTCGCCGAAGATGCGCATATGCTCGAAGGGTTCGCTTGTCAGATTCTGTACTCGAGTCGTTTATCCCTCCTCTCCTCACCTTGATCCTTTCAGTGAGATGGGCCTTCATGGTGGCGTTAAGATGTTGGAATTGCTGTTTGAAATGAGCGGCGCGGGCCTTGCGCCATTCTCGGAAGCGCTTCACCGTCGCGGGCTTCGGGTCCTGAAACCTCCATGAATAAAAGAACTCTTGTAACAGTTAACCTTGTTCTGCCCAGAAGTCGAGTCCTGTGCCTCTGCGTGCGCCTTCTGATAAGCCGAAGTGCAGATGACGAAGAAGAGCAGAAGAAGGACGACCGTAGTTCGCATGATGGGAAGAGCGCAGTTCGCTGCCGATACCCAGAAGAGGGTGGCTCGAAGAGTGTGAGGCAAGTTCTCTTCATCGACTTTATAAAGCTTTTGCCTCTTGAACCTCGAACGAGGGAGGGTCGTGTTCCTGGTTGAGGGGGTCTCTTCCTTTCTTCCCTCGACCGACCCCGAGGGACAAAGAACTTCGTGTTCCCCGAGCGGAAGAACTGTTTGTCTCGGCTAAAATTGTCTGCCTTTCCCCTTGATGTCGTGGGTGTCTCGTGCCGTTCAGCTTTCCTCTGCTTGTGATGTTCGCCGTCTCTTCCATGGTTCTTCCATGGCGGGACATCTGTTTTTCTCGCTCTCCGAATGACGCAGATCTCTCCACAAACAGAGAAGAACTTTGAGGGTGCCATCAGGGTCTCGCACACTCTGCCAAAATGTCCAAAACGGTTTTATGCGTCATAAAAACTCGTCTGTGTTGACCTCGAAGCAGAGAAACATCTCGGAACTATTTTCAGAATCTTCAACGTCGAAGTGTGACCGTGTTGAAAATGGTCTCTCTTGACGAGAATCGGAGATGGCTGGTATCTTTTCCATTTTTTTTACACTGTTAAGGAACTTTATTCCCTCAAGAACATTGAAAGCTTTAGTGACACTACAATACTTTTCGTTGGCTAACTTGAAGCTGTTCGAAGAAATTATTCCATTTAGCTCATACGATAAGAACGCACGAGATATGAGAGAGTTTCAACAGAATCTCGGAGTTATTATTCTTTAAAAAATGTTCGCCTCTTTCAGCATGCGCCGCAATAGATATTCGATGTATGGGAATAATTGTTGTTTTTTATTCAGCATCAATTTTTATAATCTACAGCTAGCTGTAATAAATATTTTTTTCTACGGAAAAAATTCCTAACATGTGCAAATCGACGGTTGGAAGCACGCTGATGTATGTCTTGTCGAACCCTCACTTTACTTCATTTACACTCTTACAAACCTTGAATTGCAATTATTCTTATTTTTCCCAATATTCATTTTCAAGTTGTCATAAATGTTTTATTGTCGTCGTTTGTTGTTTTGTACATTTCTTTCAACAAAGATTACAAGTCTTTTTACAGTAGGAGCTCTTCGTTGCTGTCGTGTAAGTGTTGTTCGAGCAGAAACCGGATCGTTGCCACATTGGGCAGCTGCAAAAAATATTTCTTTCCTTTCTTCATGCGCAAGCTCACTTCGGATTGGCGTCCACACAGTTTGTCACACCACTCGTCTTCGGCACATCCGACGAGCAGAATCCACAAGTCCGAGCACAATAACTTCTTTGAGTGCTCGTCGAGTAGCTGCTTGTGCAAAAGCCTACACTCTTCCAATAAGCACAGCTGAATATTTTGTTGAATAATTTACAGAGGAGCTCTCTCACTAGGTGCTGGCATCGGCGCAAGTGCTACCTGGACTGAGAGTGGGAGCAGTGGGCGAGGGTGTTGAATCATCGTTCACTGTCATTTTACAAAACAATAAAGCTAAAGCGCCATGAAAAACCTGCAGTGACTTGCAGAACGGCACTGACGCCATAGACTCGTCGGAAAGCAACAACACGGACAAGGTTGCCTTCAGAGACAAGAGTCGGACGGTGAGAAGTACAACAAAATCTGAAACAAAATCTCTTTTCTGAATAATTCTAGTTCAACAGACCGATATCCAGCTGCACGAGGATCAGCCTTGGTGTAGATGTCGACGCCGGCATAAGAGCAGGAGGCATCACAAACCGCGTTCATCGACTGAATGGACACTCTCACTTTGGAGAAGCCGGCTGATGGCTGAAATATTTTTATCCTGTCAATTTTCTAATAAAATTAAACTTTGAAGAAATAAGAGCATCGATTGACACTCGTGGCCATATTCCCATCGTTGTAATTGCCTAGAAGAGGGATCGAATAAGTCGTCGTCGTGTCGGAGACCGTCACTGTCTCACCACAACTCGTGTCCTGAAAGGGTTCCCACGACAAACTGCACCCTGCGAAGGAATTCACCCTGTCTTGACAAAGGCTGCCACCGTATCCGGGTGGACAGATGCAGGCGGAACAGCTGTTCGGATTTTGGAGACCGCCATTCTGGCACGAAATCGTCGTCGAGCAACGGGCTACAAAAATAAAATCTGTTGCATTGCACTATATACCGAAGCAATTATAGAGGCTGTTGACGACGAAGATGTCCTTGATGGAAGGTTGATAGAAGCCCATCGAGTACTGGTAGTTCGCGTCCTTTGCCACGATCACCGGTGTTTGAGAATTTACGGCGAATCTTAAAGCCCATTTCTTGTGCAGAGCGACAAACCCATAGGGATTGTACTGCATGACAGAAGAAATATCGAAGGACTGTCCAAAGGCATTGATGTAATTCTGTGGATATTGCACAAAATTGTCGGACAGGCCAGACTGAATAGATTCTCCTAATTGTTTTGCTCAGACAGACCTGGATGTTATTGAAGTTGATAGTCACATAGCTGTCTCGGTCCCAACGTGACATTTCGTGCATGATCCCCAGAGCGTGAGCGATTTCGTGTGTCGTCACATCAACCTAAAATTCAGTACAAATGTAATTGTTGCTATTTAATTCCACAGTGCTTCATTTCTTTATCAAAACTTCTCTCACATATTCGCATCCACTGCCGATGGAGATGTCTTGAGTGCCTCCGCTCATGCCAATGAAGGAGTAGCATCCACTCCCCTGAAGTTTCTTTGTCAAACAAGGCAACATCCAGATAGAAAAAGAGACAAGACACAGGCTGAAGAGACCTCACCCTGAAAAAGCGAATTCGGTTGCTGCCACTGCCATTCTCTTGAAAACGGATACACGTGTTCGCCTGCCAGAAAGCGATGCCCGCGCGGATGGCCGTGATGGCGGCCGCAGCTGTACAAATTTTCCATTTTTACCTCTTCTGCCAACTCACACATCGACGAGTCGAAGTAGTAGGGAATGGTGCCCGTCCAGAGTTGAGCTCCCACTCGAGCAGCCGTCCTCTTCTGACGAGTACTCGAATTGCCTTCCAAGGTGAGGATGCCTCCATCGACAATCTCTGCCAGTTGCTCGCTACAAATAATTATTTTTTCACATGTTCAACGCTTATTGTTAGAATAAACGCAATAAAATCTGCTTCGTACTCTGTAAGAGCGATATCGGTCTGGAACAACTCTTCTGGAGCGGCAGCATTTTTGTTGATTTCTGCGATAGAGTCTCCAAGAAGACGAACACGGTCGAAGTGTTCACGAGTCAAGTTCTGAAAAGTCTCTATTGGTTGTAGAAAATGAACCTTGATGCGCTCGTTGAGGCCTCTCTTTTCGGGTGATCCAAGCTTCTGGAAATGTTTCTGGAAGTACTCCGCCCTCTCACGACGCCACTCATGGAAACGATTCACGGTTGTCGAGTTCAGTCTCTGCAATATTTCCCCTTTTTCATTTTTAAAATTTTAAAAAATAACAAAGATGCAATTATTAATGAAGCACACCTTCCGAAATCCGTCTTCCCTTGGTGGATCGAGAGTCGGATCAGTGGAGCCACGTTCTGGCGTCCTTCCCCAAGCCGCGCAGACAACAAAGACGAGCAAGACGATGACCGTAGTCCTCATGACTGCGTCGTTCGCTGTGAGAGAGGGGATCTCCGGAAGCCGGAGACTGTCTCAAATGGTGTTCGCTTCCCGCGTGGGCTCTCTTTTATCCCTCGCCTCGTCGAACTTTTCCGGGTCGAGTTTTTCCAGCGGGCTTCCCCTCTCCCAATAAAGGAACAGGCAAGCCTGTCGATGTTCGACTCTCTCTCTTCTTTCCTCGTCCCTCTCACGACTTCACGTTTTTCCGTCGTCTGCCCTCGGGGACAAAGGAGGCCGGCGTGCTTTCCATGTTTGCCTTCTGTCGACGTTTCACGTCGCCCGTCGTCGTCGTCCGGGAACCGTCTGGGTCATGTCAACCTCCGCCAATGCACTTTCCCCTTGTTGTCTTCTCATTTTTTTTTCTCTTTCTCTGTTTAACTGAACAATGTTTCAAAGAACATTTTATTTGTAGCTGTTTGCTTCGCAGAAGCTTTTCTTTGACTCCTTTACAGTATTCATTTTTACAGTGATATTGTACAGATGAAGAAGTAGCAAGATGTCAGCAGAGGTTGCAGCTCTTCGCGCAATATTTCTTCCTGTCTTCAAGTGGATATTCTTCGTTGGTGCAGAAGCCGTCTTTCGCCCAAGATGGACAGCTACAAGAATTGTTTTCTCGTCAACGAATAAGACGTGCCTGGCAAAAGCATCGACGCAGTCTGTGCAATAGCCACAAGTCTTGGCACAACGCAGCTCTCGGGTCGCCCTCGTGTAGCCGGCATTGTCGCAGAAACCATTTTTGTTCCAGGCTTCGCAGCTAAAAATTATTTTCTTCTCCTTCAAAATGAATGCTATACTGTTCGCTGGCGTCCATGCAGGTGTTTCCAACAGAAGGAGTTGGAGGATCATTTACTGAAAAGAACGATTCATGTTTGAGACGGAGGTTGAATTTACCGGCAGTCACTTCCAAGGCGACTCTGGCGGCGTAGCTGCGACGGAAGACGACGGCGCGGACGATTGGACCCTGGGAGATGATCGTCGGCTTGTGGGGGCCACAACAGAATCTGAAACAAGCAGAATTTGTATTTCTTCCATGAACAAATCATTCAAAGTCTTGAAGATTACCTGTAACCTGCAGCTCGTGGATCGCGAAGTGTGAAGAGTTCGACGCCGGCGAAGGAGCACGTCGCCTCACAAACACCGTAAATCGATTGCACCGTCACCTTCACTCGAGTGAAGCCCGGTGCTGGCTGAAATTATTTTCTCTCTACTTCATTGTCAGCATGCATCTTTTTCTTTTCGAGTTCAACTATTGAAAGAATTGAGGCAGACCTTGAAGATGTAGTTGCACTTGGTGACACTCATGTCAATGACGCCGTCACTGAAGTTGCCCACTTGCTCCAGGTTCACAATTGTCGGTTCGTCTGAGACCGTGATAGTCTCGCCGCATCCGTCAGCCTAGAAGAAATGTTTTGTTATTGCTTTACTTTTGACGAGAAAATGCAATAAAATGCTCACTCTCTCCTGACAGCGATCCCCTCCGTATCCAGACGGACACATGCACGAGGAACAATTGTTCGGATTCTGGAAGCCTCCATTCTCGCAGTAGATCTTCGTCGAGCAGCGAGCTAACGACCACAAGCATTAGAGTTCTCGCCTTATTCTTACCGAAACAGTTGTAGTAGTTGTTGACGACATAGAGGTCTCGATGCGAGGGTTGGTAGTAGTTGAGGGAGTATTGGTAGTTCGGATCCTTCGCCACGATCACCGGCGTCGAGTAGTTCAAGGCAAAGCTAAAACTGTTAGGCCCTTTTGTTGAAGACGAACCCGTAGGGAGGATATTGCATGACGGAGGAGATGTCGAAGGGCTCGCCGAAGGGTTTGATTTGGTCTTGAGTGTAGCGACGGAAAGCGTACGTGAAACCTTTCTGTAACAGACCTCTCAACCATCTGGAGAGAAAGAGGGAGAAAAGGAACCTGGATGTTGTCGAAGTTGATGGTGACATAGTCGTCTCGGTCCCAACGAGCCATCTCATGAAGAACTCCAAGGGCGTGAGCAATTTCGTGCGTCGTAATCTCCACCTGAAACCTCTTCTTCATTCTCTCTTCAACATTTCTTTTGACAATTCTAGTCTTGGAAGTAAACCAACATAGTCGCATCCGCTGCCGATGGAGACGTCCTGGGTGCCACCTTGCATGCCGAGGTAGGCGTAGCAGCCACGGCCCTGCAATTCTGGTTTGACACAACAATTTGACGAACCCTCCAGAATCGAAGTCGATTGTCTCCAGTGGCGTTTTCAGCGAATCGAATGCAGGTGTTCTGCTCCCAGAACTCGATGCCCGCGCGGATCGTCTGCACTCCTCGGGCAGCTGAAAAGAGTCTTCTTACTTTCCCTCTTCCACTGACTGAGAGAACTGTGAAGATTGTAGGGAATGACGCGGTCCCAGATACGAGCATTCGCTTGAGCCGCCGTTCGCTTGTTTCGACGTGGTCGTGAAGAGTCGAGAGCGAGATCTTGGCCCGCCATCACGGCCTCCATCTGCTCCTCCGTCAAGGCGATATCAGACTGGTAGAGGTCCTCCGAGGCGCCGACGTTCTCGTTGATCTCCGGGATCGTGTCTCCAAGTTCACGGACTTGTTCGAACTCTTCGCCTTCCAAGGTCTGAACATGGATTACTGTAACATGTTCTTTTCACCTCGAGTCGTTCTTCCAGAGCTTTCTTCTCAATATCCGTCAGCTCGAGTTGTTGTTCCAGTTCGGCTGCACTTGCCTCGCGCCATTCACGGAATCGGGTCAAGGTTTCCGAGTTGAAATCCTGAAAACTGTCAAGGAACTTGAAAGGAAGTTTCACCTTTTGGAAGTCCTCTGGAGGATCATCCTCCTCAACAGGATTGCGCCAGGGCGACGCGAGAGCAGCGGCCAGCACACAGAACAGAATTACCGTAGTCCGCATCGAGGCTCTATTCGCTCTCGAGTCCGAGACCGGGACCGGTTCAAGAAGTGACAAGTCTCTGGCTCCTTCGGCCTTATATGCTTTCTCCTCCTTCTGCCGAGTGAACCTTCTTGTCCTCGTCGTCTCTCTCCTGAAGACGCGGCCATGTTCCTCCTTCTCCTCCTTGAGGTTTGCTCAGCACACGAGGAGACGAGGAAGAGCCGTGTTTCAGGCCTTTTTTCGCCCTTCCTCGCAGACACAAAGAGAGTCGCTGGTCGTGTCGTCCCCTTCCTCTTTTTCATGTTTGCCCCGAGGTCCTAAAAGTCTTGGCAGTTCTTTTTTCGCCGACTGGTCGCCACGAACTCGAAGAAGGCCACGTGGCACCGTAAAGAGTTGGAGACGATCCGTTGTTCGCTTTCTTCTCCGGGTCGAGGAGGACGTGTCGGATCAGAAATCGGTGAGTCAAAGGAGGAAGTGTCGAAATGTTTCTCAACAAAGAAAATTTATCTACACTTCAACCTTCATGTTACGGTAAAATGTTTCAAAAAGACATGATCCAGGCAAAAGCGGCGATGTTGAGAGCTTCGAAGATGACAAGGAGAAGGGCTTGGACGAACGATTTACGCATCCACCAAGGGTCTCCCTGAATTCTTTGTCTGCTCTTCACTTCAACTCACCACAAGCTTCTCTTGACTTTGAGAAATTGTCGAAATGCTGGAAACGGTTCGTTCATTGAGAAGATTGTTGTGAACCTCGATTTTTCGCTTGCGAGACGACGTCGTTGAAGTCTTCTCCGGAGACTCCTTGAGATGGAGGGAAGACTAACGGCGACGAGCATCGCCGCACTTACAATTGCCACGTTGACAAGAACGTAAACCGCTGAAATAAATGAAGGCAAATGTCCTTAACAAAAAGAACACAAACCCAAAATGGGAATATGATCAGAAGGGGGAAGATGGTCTGCAACCAATGTCAACACGAGGATCGTCGACATGAGAGTTGTCAGCCCGAGAACAATCTGGAGACATGTCAAGACAAGAAGATCTCGAGGACCTTCTGAAGAGTGCCTTGATCTTCTTCGGCATCCTCGACGAACATGCCGATGATACAGAGAGAAGTGAGGAGAAAGGGTGGCACTATCATAAGGACCACGTAGAAGACCGGACGACGATCGAGGATCAACGGGATCGACACCTGCAACATGTGGGTTTTTCTTTGCTTCGAAGAACTACAAGAGTGACTGACGCAATGATAAGTGTGATTGATGCCCAGAAGAGAGGTCTCATAGAGAAGTTCCTGCACGTCGCCTGCTGAAATGTCGAACTCCCCATTGCCCTGCAAGAACATCAATGATATCGAGGACTCACAGCCATATTGCCGTTCTCGAGGCTGATGCTGGCTTGAATTCGTTGTTGTGACAAGACATAGAGAGAAGGACTGAAGAAGAGCTGGCAGTTCTGCGTGTCGAACGGGAATCTTCTCACCTACAACTCCTCATAATCATATTGCTCAAGTCAAACATCGAGGGTGCAGGTGGACGAGGAAGAGAGAAGACGATAGAACTGAACAACTCCATTGCTTGAGACTTTGACACGCTGTTGGTAATCAGGACGGTAATCATTCACACTCTCACTGAAAACTTCTTCATAAAGCTTCGAACGACCTTTGATAGAGAACGACATCGGGGATCCAGGCCAAGGAACGAGGATAGAAAATGTCCGTGATGTTTCCAAAGTCAGCCGGATTCCATGTGAGGGTCTTGTCGAACCAAACCTGACACTTCTTGAAGTCTATAAGGAAACTCACAAACACCAACTCGATGAGGAGGCTGAGAAGCTGGCTTTCCGAGTCCTAAAGAGTCCAATCTTTCAAACAACTAACGAGATGAAGCAATTTGATGTTGCTGATGTGCAATCCAACAATTAGGACTTGGGACTCGTTATTCAACTGACTATCCGCTGAAAGGGTGAAGGTCAACCTTTCAACCTCAACTCACTTCCAGTGGAGAGAACAGCTGGAACATTCTGATCGTGCTTCTTCTGGAGATAATGGATGAGCCTCGCTGTGTCCGCCTGCAGATCACAGACAACTAACAGTCCTGATTGTTCATATCACAAAGATGAACCTGTTGGAAGAAGGAAGAGGAAGAGAACTTGGCCGAAGACCAGCGAGGAGTCGACGAGCATAGACGTGCACGGAAGGCCCTCTCCCTCAAAGGTCGTGGAGGGCATGAATGTCAGTCCCGTGCCCTCCCTATTTGTCTTCCTTCCTCTGTCATAAGCATGGACCGTTTTGAGAGCGACTTTTTTTTCTCGAAACAGGAACCTAATTGTAAGAAGTTCAAAGTCAAGAGGAGTTATGGCCAGCGATTCAAATCAGCATCGGATTTAATTCAAAGACGCATTCCTATGTTTTATTGTTCTTCGAAGTGGCTCTTCAAATAAGCAAATTTTCTCGAATATTTCGCATCTCCTCGTTGGTCATTTCACTGGAGAACTGTCGCGAGAGGATGTGCTGGGCGAGAGGAGCGAGTTGGCCGACGTTCTGCGTCCTCGCCTTCCTGCAGATCCTCATCATAGGTACTCTCTCCTCTCCCTCCTTGAAGTCTCCCTTGCAGTGGTGGTCATCGTGTCCAATCTACAAGGGCCGCTCTCCGGCTTTCGCTTCTATCCCGTTCACAGGTAATGAGAGAACATCCTAAGGAGCATCTTTACGGATGAAAATAGAAAAGAGGCAATAAGAGACTGTGAATGCAGTGATGATTCCAGGACGTACAACGTGACGGGGGCGCCCTTGCTCCTCCCCTCCTACCTCAAGACCGTCCTTCCACTTTTTCCACCAATGTGAGGGCTCCTCTGACTAACAATAAGACTTGGGAATGTTGCAGGCTTCCACTGGATGAGAGCATCGTCGAGTGTCTCATCAACGAGAAGAGCTGTCTTGGAGCCGAAGCCAACTTCATCTTCAGGTCTCTCTCTTGCAAAAGGCTGTAGGGAATTGCTGCATCAACCCATTATGCATGTAAGATAGAAGAATGCAAATGGTCTCGTTCGTATTGAAATCCCTGAACGGGGCCAAACAAGAGGAGCTGGAGAGACAATTCGAGCCATCATGCCCTTTCCCTTACAGATTTGGTCTCATCGAGAAGGTCGACTTCGACAAACTCTACAAGATGCTCGAAGAAAACATTCTCGTAACTCAACTTCCCAACCTCTAGAAGGAAATGTGCAGGCGAACTCAGTGGGGCCAAAGACGGCGTTGTACAATTTGGTGAGGGCGAAGGATTGCATCCGCATGAATCTCTTCCATCACCGAAAGACACCCAAGGTCCTTCTCATCGAACGAGGTGCTACAAAGTGTGACAAAATGAACGAGAGGTTTCAGCCCAGAACGAGCCTGAAGACGACTTCTACGTGTTCTCGGGCTGCCCCGACTCGGACACGCATCTCATCGCCCTCATCAAGTTCTCTTCTACTCCTTCCACCACAACAAAGTCTCAGGAGACCACTGACCCTAAAGGTGATCAACGAGCAGACCGCCGTGCTTCTCCCACGCAATGCTCCACGGTCTCCCTCCCCTCTCATCTTCGTTATCAACTTCTTCAGACACATCAAAGAACTGCAACGAGGCCGTTTCATTGAATGCAAGCCCATGATTGACAGCAGAAACGACCAAAGTCTGACAAGAATATAGCGAGAGAACTCTTTCAGACACGCGACGAAACTTCGACCCGGCCCTAGTGGGCGTGCTGGCCGAGTTGGTGGATCGCCTGGAGGATCACGGGGAGAGCGTCGCTCTCGGCTACGGAACTCTTCTCGGTCTCCCTACCAATCCAAGACAAAGACTCTCTTCAGGCTGGGTTCGGAACTGCGACGTGCTGCCGCGGACGCACGACTTCGACGTCGTCGGCAAGGCCACCGAGATCTCGAAGAGTTTTGCTGAAAACTTCAAGGAAATTGACTCCGAACGCATCAAGTACAATCGCCACTACGGCCAGGTTTCCCTTCAAGAGTACGGTAACAGACTTTTAGCCGGCCTACGCCATGGAAGTTCGCTATCAGCTCAGCACCCGATTGCCACGTACGACCGAGAAGGTTTGTTTACTCTGTCTTTGTTTACTTCTCTCAGACACGCTACACGACGACGTACGTGGACGTGTTCCAGTCGTACCGGCACAACTCGACGCATCTCTGGACCTCTTATCATTGGGCGGGCGATGTTCAGAGGTTGTTTACTTCTTTATTTACAAACAAACAAACCTTCAGAGAATTTTTCCTGAACTTCGACTGGTGTCGCGGCGCCCTCCGCCACCATCTCTTCTACATTCCATGCAACTACGAGGTTTCTCTAGTAAGCTGAAAGACCCTCAACTCTCATCAGGATCAAGTGGAGGCGATCTACGGTCCGACCTGGCGCCAAGTTATCGGCAAAAGCGAGGCATAGTACGTCTTTTGATTTGTTTACTTCTAATGTTTACTCGTGTTTACGGATTGTTTACTTGTTTACTTGGCTGTTTACTTGCAGTGAAGCGGAGAAGAATCGTTCGGTGATCAAGATGTACAAGGACCCCGAGCTGATCTTCCAGTGAGAGAAGACTTCTCTTCTCAGAATTTCTCAACGAATGCGTGTATATGCCTGGAATAAATGACTTCTCTTGCATCCAAGACTCTCTGCTTGAACATCACAATAGAGACGAAAAATATTTCCGAGGCTCA